>PVKN010009747.1:0-23396 GCA_004027915.1 Capromys pilorides
ATTTTGAGAATTTAAGTGAACCTTCGCTTTTCCCTAGATGGTTCTGTGTGTGCCTCCAATAATAAGTTAGAGCATATCCTTGACTTTCTTATTAACATCTAACAACTTGTGAGCTTTTGATATCCAAAGGATGATTTCTAAATGATGATTTTAATTCCCCAATGCACCTAGATAACTAGAAAAATAATAGACAATAAATGACTACTTTATAAGAAGAAATTTAACTAAGAATTTAAAGCTTCACCCAAGCTGAAAGTAATCAAAAAACCTTGTAATAGTCATATACTGAATTCAATATTCTCTTTACATTATTAAAAGAATGTATCAGCTTCAAATAACTTATTTCATGGTGGAGGCACAACTATATTGTGATGTGGTGCTAATTATAAGCACTTTCTAGATGAGGATACTGAGGCTCAGATATGTTAAGTGAACTGCAGAATTAGGAATTGATAGAGCGAGAGTTCAGATCCAGCTGTGTTTAAAGCTACAGCATTGTGCTGACTACAGATGGAATGTGGGCCCTTGAACTTTCTGCTATTTATAGAATCTCCTGGGTTGTGTACTATGTTGATTTCAAAAAATACTTTCACAGTTCAATTATCTTATGGGTTACCCAATTAATTTAGTTTCAATTTATCATTGGCTATTCAGAGCAGATAGTAATAGGTCTTTTAAATCATAACTATAAGTAATAACAATGCATTTTTTGGGGGAATGTTTTTGAGACTGGGCCTCACTATGCAGTTCAGGTTGGCCTTGAGCTCATTTTTGTAGCCCAGGCTGGTCTTGAACTCACACTAATCCTCCTGTCTCAACCTCCCAAGTGCTGGGATTACAAGCCTGTACCACCACGCCCGGCTCAAGACAATGCAATTTAGAAATTAATTGAAAAGTCTGATATTAAGAAACATGTATACCCAGTAATAATTTTTCTCTTAAGAATTTGCCTAGAAAATTATGAGAATCAAAGCAAAAGTTACATTTTTCTAAGCAAAAATGTTTCCATAAGTATCAACTGGTAGCATTCACTGTCAAAGCACAGAACTGCTATATTTTGTTTACTCTTGCAACCAAAATTAATTACAAAGACCACCATATGTCTTTGGTATATTGCACTATACAGCCTTTGATTAAAATACTTTTAATTATCAACTCATAGGAAGTGCTGAAATCCATGGAAATTGAGTATTTTAACAATGAATTTTACTGAATCCTCATTCCAAATTATTAAGTTGAACTCACTAAGTGAAGCAAATTAGAAAAGGATATTTCCTTTTCAGAATTTAGATTATATCAATGGCCTTATTATTATGGTTTGTGTCTAGCTGTCCCCCCACAAAGCCTCATGCACTCACTGGAGCAGATTCCTAGAGTTTATAATTAATCCATGATCCAAGGCTGGGATTATGGGTATGAGTGCTACACCCAGCCCAAGGCAGATAGCCTGAGTACAATATAAGGAAGTGGGAGAGGCTTGCTAGCAGCCTCCTGCCCTTTGCTATTTGCTGTCTTCCATTGCCACAAAGTGATGCCCTCTGTCATGTGCGACTCTGCCTTGGAGCCAGTAAAGTATATACTGAAACCTCCACCAATTGTGAGCTAAACAAACCCTTCCTTCCTTAATTTTGGATGTCAGGAATTTAGTCCTAGCAATGAGAGAAAATTGACTAAGACAACTGTCCAATTTTGTATATTTAAAGGAAAATAGTTTCATGATCATTAGAAATAGGTTAAGAAAAAAAAAATTAGTTAAGATGTATTATTTTACATTAGGAAGGAAGTTAAATTGTATAACACCTTTTGTCCTAAAACATCTTTTCCAGTATGTTCTTAAGGCAAACAACCTGAAAGGACCAGTTTCCCTGATCAGATTAATAAAGATAATGCCTTCCTGGGAAGCCAATGGTGAGTAAGTGCCACATTCTCTGCCCCTCAGCTCTGACACAGACCAGCTGTGTGCAGCACCCACCCAGCCCACTTTGCATTACCTCCCATAGACCTGGGGGGAACAGTGATCAGTGAAACTATGTGAGTCAGAATGCTTGCTATGCCGGTACAGTAACATCCCTGTATCTCACCCAGGAGTTCTGTGTCTCTGCCAACATATACAAAACTAGAAAGCTAACTTGTTCACTTGACTATTTTGGCATCTACAGATGTCCAATAAGTCCAAGTAAGTTTTTGCTTCTTCCTTTGAGCCTAGAACTTAAGAGTTGTCACACATGTTAGTGCAATTCAAGCCAAATTCACCAGAATGCCAAGTGAAAGAGTATTATCTTTATATAAGGACCTGCCTGGCCTTGCCACACCACAGCTATTGAAATGAGGGAGCAGAGACAAGTGGAAAAGGACCACAGATGGGTTATTAGAGCCCTCGTCTCTACACTGAAGACAAGCAATTCTTCTCCTGCCCTGATTGATTACATGCTTTCACAGGCTGACCTGTAAAATCCTTGCAATCAATCATTCTTCCTCAGAGAGGCTACAGGAAGAAGACTTCCTGTCTCAATCACTCTCTAGTTTACCTGAGGGTGACATAAGCCAGACTGATTTTCTGGGCACTGAGGTGATCATACTGTCTTTCCTCCCTCACCCTATTATTTAGGCATGTGAATGGTCATAATCAACAAAACACTCCTGATGTTCATTTGACCCTTCTCTTGCCATGGAGATGTAGACAAACAACATTTGGATTCTCTGTTCACAAGGACTCCGAGAGGCCCAGATCCGACAGTCTGCATCAGGCGTTCTCTCTGCTCCCAAGACCCAGCAGCCCACTAGTGCTCAGCAAATTTCACTGCTCATGTGTCCCTGCTACTCCTGTCAGAGGAATGCCCCTGAGCTGTGTGATTCTGCAGCCTACAGGGCAGAGACATGTCTCCTCATCATTGTTCTAGGGTAAGGAACCACGTCTGACACACAGTGGAATCTGCTCTACGTTCTGGGGGGTCCAGAACGTAGAGGCTGAAATCATGGGATCCTCATCACCTCATATGCACACTTGCATAGAAATGCAGCTGGAGCTGTGCTGTTCAGCATCTTCTCTGGCCTCCAGGTGGGATTAGGTCACCCTAATGACAGGCAGGAGAGTACAGTGGTTAGAGAGCAGGGTTGAGAGCCATATTGCCCAGGATTTTAAAGCCTAGCTCCGTCACTCATTACCTATACAATTTTTGACAAATTATTTACCTTTCTGTGTCTTTGTCTCATGTTTTGTAAGAGTTATAAAAGTACATTTTATCATTATTATAAACACTGCATACTTTCACTAAGTACTTCAACTAGGCCTATACTCAATAAATGTTATATCTCATCACCATCCCAACTCCTCTGGCTGCTTGGATCCCTATTTAGATACAATCATACCATTTTATTTGGTAATTTCATACCCAATTCTACAAAAATAGCAACTCAGGTTCACTCTGTTAGTAAGAAAGACATTATCAAGGGAAAATGTTACAAGCTACACAAATACACACTGCTACATGAATAAACACCTTGAGAAGACTTCCATATAGTCTAGAAGAGCAATGAAGCTTGGAATTGAACACATTATTTTTAAGTATATCCAGGTGGAAGGTAGAATAATCGCTTGCACATGTGATGTCCAGAACCTTTTCCTTGGTACCTATCCACAGGTTACCTTAAATGGTGAAAAGGACTTTGCAGATATAATTAAGGTTAAGAAGCTCAAAATGAGAAACTATTCTGAATTTTCCAAGTAAACACAATCTAATCAAATCAGTCATTAAAATCAGAAAACTATTTCTAGCTGAAAACAACTAGAGATTGAAGCATGATAAAGACCTGGCCTTCACTGCTAGCTTTAGTAATTGGAAGAGGCCACACACTTAGGAACATGTATGACTCTAGAAGCTGGCAAAGGCAAAAGAATACATTTTACCTTAAGTATCTCCATACAGCCCTGTGGGTATCATCACTTTAGACCAGTGCTAGATTTTGGACCTCCAGAACTACAAGATAATAAGTGTACATTGCTTAGGCCTCGAAGTATGTTGTAATTTGTCATTGTAATCATAGAAAATTCCACTAGAAAGAAACTGCAACTCATCAGTGGGCATTACACTATAGGACTAAGACACAGGAAAACACACACTGGCTTACCACTGATGGTGTAGATTCACTGAGTGTCTATCACAGACCAGACACTGTTCCTTGTGCTACTAAAAGCAACAGTGAACCAGAGTCATAGCTGGCTTCTGCTCTTGGAGTCTACAGACACTGAACAAGCCAGTAAATTAAATAATTTTGAATATTAATTCAGTGCTGTTAAGAAAAAAAAAAACAGCATGATGAAATAAGAACACAGTACAGAGCTAAGGGGACAAATCCTCAGGTTGGGTGGATAGAAGGCTCTCTAAGAAATGACATTTGAGCTGATGTCTAAAAGGTACAAGGAGCCAGACAGGTCAAGTTCCAAGTGAGCTCATAGGCTATGAACTCACTGACAACATAGCCTTCTTAAGAATACTGCAAGAGATTAAATACCCATTCTGAGAAATTGACACCACTTCTCTCTCCAAGGAAAGTGCACTGTGTGAATTGCTCTTCTCATTTCCTGTCCTCATTCTTCACAAGTGTGATTTTAAGGCTTTATTGTTTAAATATGCTTTGTGAACAGTGCGAAGACAGCATTATTCCAAACTCCCTGGATATTACTCAGTATAAGCACCAATGCCCTCATCTGAATGTGGATGTGGTTAGATTCTCCAAGACAGGCGGTTGCTGTTACTATGACGGATTTTCCTCTGGCTGACACAACACTTACCAGTGACTATGGCTCCAAGACATGCAGAGCACTAGAGCCCACATGCATCATACCTGGGCATATTCAATTGTGATACAAATACCAATGTGTGAAGGTGGAAAATGTAAAATTCTCTCTCTTGTCATACCACATGGAATGGTGGTCTTTTGTAATCAAACATGTGCACCCAAAACAGACTCCTTGGTTTATTTTATTGTGCAGGGTTTTAGTCTAATACCTATGGTAAAATAGTGAAAACAACTCCAATTCTGCTTATGGTTGCCTGTTTCAGTGTCAAAAGACTTCTCACAAGTTTTCCTTTTGTAGATCCTTAATGTAAGTATAGCTAGAACCTTCTATCATTTGTCTGCACCCAGCACTCCCAGTCATGTACCAAAAACCCAAAATAGTAGAAATGACCTCTGACATCTGGAATTTTGTGCCATATATACCTTTTCACATGATAATGTGACTAGGTGGAAACATACCAAGAACGTGGCATCCTGATCCTGTGTTGCCCATTTCTATGGCATTTGTTAACCTGATAGACTTATAAACAGACTTAAATAACAGTGACTGAAAGGCTTCTGTGGTAAAAGTGCAGAGTTAATACTCTGAGCAATGAGAATTCACTGTCGCTGAGGTCTTAGAGTCATAATGTCTAGATCTGATTCTCAACTCCACAATATAATAACTATATGACCTTGAGGAAGACACCTCCCTGACCAAGAATCAATATTTTTTTTCTCTATAAAAATTGAGGTCAGCAGTAACACTCTTTGTCTGCTGCAAAAGGTTTTCACAATTATAAAATAAAAAACTTTGTAAACTGTGCAACATGAAGGTAAACTAAAACTCTCACACACCCTACTCATAATGCCATACATACACTGTGTAAAGGCCACAAACTCAATATTCTCTGACCTCTTGTCTCTGGACTTGCAGCAAGCTCTGGCCTTTGTCTTGCTCCTCTCCCTTCCCCTCCTACCTGCCCTTCCTCCCTCCCCCTCCTCTTCCCTCACCTCCCTCCTCCCTCTTCCCTTTCCCTCCTCCCTCCTCTTTTCCCTTCCTTTTTCTTCTTTTCGAAACTGGGGATTGAACTCAGGCCCTTATGCTTCCTAGGCAAGCACTTATTTTACTGAGCTATCTCCCCAGCCTACTACTCTCCTTCTTAGTAATCCACATAACTCTGCCATCCCCAAGACACAATCAGTGCCATTGACAGTACTGTCTGGGAAAATAATTCCCCTCTAGGACACCAATTTCAAAGACCAGTCATAAGGAAACTCAGCTCCTTGCTCTTTCAAAATAGGGTTTCCAAGATAGTTCAGTTAGGTATCAGGTTCTGTTGTCTACTATCTTGCAAAACATGACAAGCTTTATTTGTAAAGAGCTAGGTAGCAAATACATATGACTCTGTAGTACATTTTTATTTCTGTAAACTACCTTGAAAAATCAGATAAGAAAAAAAAAAAGAAAAGAAAAAGAGACAGAGGTAAGAAGGGAAGGAGGGAAAGAGAAATGATGGTCAGACAGAAACCTCCTAAACTTAGGCCTTATACAGATAGGCCACAGACTGGCATCTGCATAGGGCCGTAGGTCCATAGTCTGTCCACTCATAATTCCTTCATGCCAGAACACTTGGTGTGAAGGGCTTGTACCAAAACAAAGTAAGTAGTTGAGGAAGAGCCTGCTGTTGGTTGGGGAGCAGAGAAAAAGCTAGTCTGGTCAAGAAAGGTACCTGGACCGGCCACTTCTTGAGACATCCAGACCTTGTGACTCACTTATATTTCTAGCAGATTTTTTCATTCCTGACTTTCTCTCAGGAAACTTTTACAAAATGTTCCTTCTTGATCCAGCCTCCTTTGTTGTCTCTTAAGCCAGGGCAGAAACCAGCAAAGGCCTGAACTCCAAAACTGAGCCAAGTTCAAACTCAAGCACATGACTTTCACATCCCTAAACATTGGTCAGTTAGACCATGGATCCACAGCTCATGGGACCTTGGTTATTGGAGTTGCCATAACATTATTAAGACAGTCAAAATGCATCTTTGAGCCAGTTAGGATATTTTCCATATTTATTAGTTACTATGATTATCACAAAAGAAGAAAAGAGGGGCAAGAAGAAAATAAGAGAAAGAAAAATAGAGAAAAAATTTGGGAGAATGAGAAGGGAAGAAAAGGAGAATTCACTGCAGCATATTTTGTGTTACTATCACAAAATTAAGTAATCTTCATCTGGTACTTAACAGTAAATTCATCAAACACTGTTAAATAATTCAAAAGCAACATTGCACATCCTTCATGGTTTCTAAAGGAGAAGTAGTAAATTTTGTCTCTGTTTTGATGTATTACTCTTAATAGAGGACTTCAATGTGACTCTTCTAGTTTTTCATATATACCCTATAAATCAAGGCCTATAGGATGTCTAGGTGCAAATTAGTAAATGCTGTCTCCTTTGCTCCAAAACATATTAGGAAATCATGCTCCTTAAGCTCTGTATCTTAGCAGCCTTTGGTTAACTAAATGTTCCCATACTTCATTAGGGAAAAAAGTGGTGGGATATGAAAGCCACTCAACTCTGGCAGACCCACCTGTATCCAAGCAATAGAACCACAGAGGGTTCTGGTCTGCACTGGTGCCCTTTGCCAGGCTGCAGAGTGATAGAGGACCCAATCTGGGTTTTGAGTGGGTGTCCACAGGGAACCAGATCTAGCCCATCTTGTTCAACTGCCCAAACTAGACTCACATGTGACCAAATGAATGCATGCTAATATTTGTGATACTGGTAGTTGTTGTCATGATGGTGCCATGCTGAGAACAGATCACTGAGAGCCTTTGTTGATAATAATACGAGGAAGTCTAGCTTTGAGAGAAGAATGAAGTAACTTAAGAGAGCCCAAGGATAAAGTAGTCCTCAAGGTAAAGGTGGGACTGGTGGCTAAGTCAGGAAAGACATGCAGCTCAGTGAGGAAAATGTTATAAAAAATCTGTAAGTATTGTTCCAGAACACACTACTAAAGTTGAAAATGAGTGTCTGTGCCCTACAGAGAATGGCTGCATTCTGGGGATTTATCCTAACTTCTTTCCTAGTGAGAAAAGTTTGGGGGACTTTGCTTTAGACTTATGGGTCAACCACTGAGCATCAAGGAGCCTGTGATGCTGTTCTAATGGTTCAAAGCAGAGGGTGGGCTGAAGATGTCCAAGGAGAAGAAAGTCTGCCCAGAGATGCACAACCAAACCTCACAACAGTTTTCAGGGAAGAGAATAAAAGGTCAGGCAGAATCAGCAATTACTGGAGATCCCTGCCTAGTGTAAGGTCTGGTGGTTGTGTTTTAGTTGCCAAGACAACAAGTCTGATAGGCATCTAGAGAGGCCCTCTCTGGAATGCTTTTGCTCTATGTGATCTTGTGAACAGATCTTCCACTTAGAAGTGTAATACGCTACTACGTTACTCAAAGTGTGTTTATCACGGAAGTGACTCAGCCCCCATTACACTGGAATGCCGTGGGCTGCAATCAGGTCTCAGAAACATATTTTTCAGCATTGTTAATGGAAACAAACATCTGTAACACCTAATCCAAACCCATTCATAGGAAACATAAATAAAAGCATCCTAACCTTTATCACTATCACTAACTTTTTTAAACACAGAGAACATTATAGTAGAGGTCTACCTTTTTGGTAAAGGATATATTACATATTTTTCTGGAAACTAAAAATACCACAAATAAATTTTAAAGCACATGTTTAAAGTATTAATTTTTAAAGGGTGTAAAATTGCTAACAACCAGAGAAAGTACTGATTTATAAATTATGTTCTCAGCATATAGTATACATAGTGAATTTGCATGCATATTAAATGCAAATAACCAGAAGAGCATAACATTAAGGCTTCAAATTTATATGTGCAAAAGACAGTAAATTCTAACATTAAAATTCTTCCCAGAAAATATTAACTCCCCACATACCAAGTGACTGCCACATAGTCAACTGAGCAGGCTAACAGTGGAATTTGAGAAGTCAATAACATAGCTCAGCGACGGTGAACCACTGAGACAAGTGCCCAAACTGCAACTAAGATCCACTTGTTTACTGCAAAGTCAAAGTGCCAACCTCCAACGAAACCTACATATTGAGGTTTTAGTTTACAAATATAATTCATACATTGAACATTTTTTATATTAAGACAAACAAAACTGACAAGCATCATAGGTTCACCACCACTATGTAGTTCAATCAAAATTTGCATAGCCCCTGCTCAGCCCAGCCACCAGATAAAGCAGACAAATCCATTTGGCACTCTGTGCGACAGAGGGAAGGTGCTAACACTGCCATGCTCTTAACACATTATTTTATTTAATAATTTTGGGAAAATAAAAGCACCACTAAAACCACCACTATTAAGTCACTAGCAGAATCTTAATAGTTACAAACATCATAACATTGAAGTAAAGGAGCAAAACATAATGGACATTGCTCTTTCACTACAGTAAAAGTAAGGTATTTGGGGTGATAATATGAACTTGGCTATACAGTGTGCTCAGTTACTAGGTCTAGCAGCAAGTTAAATTTTGCTTTGCAGGTATTTTCAGGATATCATTAACATCTATTTTCACTTAATTTTAGGTAAAAGAGATGATTGCTGATAACACGGATGGGCCTCATCTAAACAGGTGAAACCCCTAGAAACTTGGGTTTCCCAAAGAAGGGATTTTTCAAGGCAATAACATCAAGCTCTTCTTGAGTTTCCAGCCTATCAGCTTACCATGCATGTTTTGGACTTAACTCCCCCATTTAGATGAATTGCTTAAAATCAATCTCTTAATACTCTCTTGTTAGGTTAAACCAACAGTTGTATATGGATGGCTGTCACATTAAGCAGCTTGTACCACTGGTGTACAAATGGAGCTAATCACTTTTATTGGTCTTTTTATTAACAAAAGTAAAAGCCACCCAATAGGATAGTCATGTATATATCACCAATGGTTCAAGCCACCTGGCAGCAGGACATGAATTACAGTCCCACTGTGATATCTACCTGACTATCTGTCTGTCTGTCTTGTATTGGAATGTAAAACTTAATGTATTCTTCATTTAAATAACTCCTTCACTTTATATTGAACTTTTTTCCTGATACCTACACAAAGAATTTCGGTCAACTCTGAGGAGAATTGAGTAGACTATATTTGTAAAGGTGGAGAGGCTTACGAAGACTCTTCTAGTAGCTGCACACCTGCTCAGATAATGCTTGGAAGCTCACCCTGCCATATTTCTACTTTGGATGCTAGTTGCAAGGGATTGAACTGTTCCTTCATTTGTAGCTTTAGATCACAAACCAGACTGTTTGCTCTAATGAAGAAAATCCCATCTAAAGGTTAGAGCAAACTATTTCATAAGCTTAATGCCAGTTCAACCATTCTATCTTTTGTCCCAGGTCCTTCCACAAAGCAGCACACGATATTTGCTTCTCAGACTGCTTCTCCCATCCTCCCGCTGTGCTGGAATGCTTATGCACATGCCAGATCTGATTACTGTGTGTGCACAGATGCTCTCCAGACCTGACCTTCTTTCCCTGACCTCTAATTCCCATCACACTCCTTTATTTACTGCTGTCAGGGGGATCTCCTAGGAGCAGGAGGAGTGAGAGAATTTAGGTAGTAGCACTTCCCAAACACAACTGGTCAACTTACCACATTCCTATTTTGTGCCTACTGCTCCACAAATTGTAAGCTGAGAGAAAAACTGGCCCATTCCAGAAAGCAGCTGGATATTTGCTAGATAATTTCTGGCAGGTTTGCATTTAAAAAAATTTTTAGACTCATGGAAACAGGAATCACTATATTCTCAAAGGCAGCAATCCAACCTTAACCTCAGTTATCTGCAACTTCCTTTTATCTCTGTCTTCTCTATCAATCTTGTCAGCAGTCAAATCCCTCTCCTTTTCCTCCCTCTGCAGTTCTCTTCTCTGAGACATTCTATAGTTCACAGCAAGAATTCTCCCCACTACATGTCATTTTTGATCATGTCAATTGTTGCCATATATTTCAAGCATTTCTTTTTAAATTATATTTCTTTCCCAGATCTACATGTCATAGCTGCCAGCCCTCTGTCCCCACATTCCCCTGCCTATACCCTGTTATGGTTTGCATCTAGTGGTCCCCCAGCACCTCATGCAGTCATTGGAGCAGGCTTCTAGAGTTTGTGATTAATTCATGATCCAATGCTGGGATTATGAGTGAGTGCTGCAGGGGTTATGGGTCTGGGTGCTTCACCCTTGGATAGCCTATAATGCAATATGAGGACACAAGAGAGGCCTGCTCTCTGCTGCTGCTGCTGCCTCTGTTCCTCCTTTTTTGCTCTTGCTGTCTTCTGCCATTATGAAGTGCTGCCCTCTACTATACGCCACTGTGCCTTGGAGCCAGATGATTATGGACTGAAACCTCGACAAGCTGTGAGCTAAATAAACTTTTCTTTCCTTAATTTTAGGCATCAAGTATTTTGTCACAATGGGAGGACAGAGACATCCCCCTCTACCCTGCACAGTGGCGCAAGCCCTGGGCTCTCATGGCACCACCCTTCTTTTGCCTCTCCATCCTAGCACACATCCCTTAACATTACAAAAATATGACATCTGTTCATTTCTTCATGGGGAAAATTTAAAGGTTAATGAGTTTCTTTGATCCCACCTTCAAAATCGCCACTTTATCATGGTTTTCTACCATTTCTATTTCAGATCATAAGGTTTAGAGCCCATGTTCATCCTGGAGCAAAAATGTATAATAACCTCAATTAATCACTACCTTGAATTCATTTGAAAGCACCCCTATTATTTATCTGTCCTCGTAATGATATCGCAAATAAGAAACCTCTCAAAAATATCAACTTTTTGGCAAGTTCTGAGAGTAAAAATTTATCTAAGCAAGTATTCTTATCTATGCATATCAGAATACAGTTCCCATTGTGATTTATGCATACATCTCATATAGTTATGAATATAGTTTTGTGAAATTATTTTTTAAATATATAAAAGTCATTAAATGAGTAAAACAATAGTTTTCTCCTTATGGACTAGAGAGAAGCTATTTTAGCACTTTTTACAAGTATTTGCAACTGTAATGAGTAACGCAGACAAAAAGAATACATATGTTTTTCAATTCTCATTGGTAAAAATATAAAGTTTTTAGAAATTAAAACTTTAAAGTTCACCTACATTAACCTTCCACTATTGCAAGCTAGAACTATTTCCTAGGATTTTGAGTGGTTTAACATCATCAAGAAATGTCAAATTGGGGCTGGGGAGATAGCTCTGTGGCACAAGTGCCTGCCTGGCAAGTGCAAGGTCATGAGTTTGAACCCCAGTCCTAGAAAAAAAAAAAAAAAAAAGAAAAGAAATGTCAAAGGCTTCTATCCAATTACCTTATGTATACCATATATGATTCCAAACCTCTCAGAAGATCAAACAGTAAGGCAATGTAACAGTTGAAGAACAAAGGAAAAATGAATAACAGAGACTTCAGGCTAAAAGTATGAAACCCCTCTGAGGACTTCAAGGGCATATTAAAGCTTGAAAAATGAGAACAAATCAGCAAGTGTGTTAGCAGAGCACCAATTTAAAGCACCATTGTCTCCAATTTCATCTCCGATCTGGAAGGTAACAAACAGGTCATGCTCCCAGACCACTCCATGCAGGAAGTATTCTCACTATGTACTTGCAAGTGTCTCTCTTCTTTCTGACTGATTTAGTACAAGAGTGGCTATCAGTTGTCTAACTTTTCTCATAAAACATCATTAATAATTTATGTAGCACCATGTTAAAGAGAAAACAGAAAAATAAAGTGAATTTTTAAAATACAAGCTACATTTCTATTTTATTTCAATTTTTCTTTCCTTTTGTTGAAAAATAAAGTTTGCTATCTTTATATTCATTGTTCTTTTATATCTTAATCAGTGAGAGCGAAGAAACCATCAGATAATCCAGAAACTGCCTAGCCTCTTCTTTAAGTAGACTGTAGTCCACAACTACATACATTTTGTATCTCATGCATGAAAACAAAGTTGCAAACTGCCCTTTCCTATGTCCTGATAAGGCAGGAATATCTTATAGAAACACAGGAGAGAGATTTTAAAAATTATTTTGCATTTAAACCAACTTACTAATGATGCAGCCTCAAGTGTTACACATTATTTAGCACTAGAGGTAACTGCTTCAATTCTTATTCTGAAATTTGTTTCCACATCTGTAGGTCAGAGCTTTCCCAGTGATAACTAGATGACTCTGGCATAAACCAGCTGCAGGTCTGCTATGAGGTATCACTGGCTATCGCTTGCTCCTTGGTCACAACACCTGGTTCTCATTGCTAAACTGAAGATACTCACCTCAACAGAAAGCCCCACCGTACCTTGCAGAGGTGTAGCTGGTTGAAGGACTCTAGAGAACAGGAAGAGGGTATTGGTAGCAGCTGCACAAATCATGTATTTGGTTGTTACAGGGCCTCACTACCCAACTAGGACTCATAGCAATCCTCCTGTTTTCAGCCTCCCCAGTACTAAGATTACAGGTGTGGGCTGCTAAGCCAGGACTCTGTGGCTGGCTCAGCGCACCCTGGGTGTGGGATTGGCACAGCATATGGTACCAGGATGGATCCTTGGTCCCTGCACTTGCTTAAGCAGGCACTTTAGTCTGCTGAGCTATCTTGCCAGACCAAAAATCCTGAGTATCAGATATGTCTTTCCTTTTGGGTATAAGGTGCTCTTTTTTAATTACTTCATAGTTGAACTACTCAATTGGATTTGGAACCTATTGGAAAGAAAGCTAACACATACATATATATATATATATATATATATATATATATATATATTCTCCATACACACACACACACACACACACACACACACACACACACCCCGATACGAGGGACTAAACTCAGGACCTTGAGCTTGCCAAGCAAGCACTTATTCTACTGAGCTATCTCCCCAACCCACCATTACATTTTAAATAACTTGAACTATTATAGAATTTGGAAAACTGGTAAAATGGTTTAAAATGTTATTTTGTTGTTGATAAGCACTATTTATATGATCCCTCACTGACATTGGTTATATTTGATTTGCTTTATTAAAACAAAATAACTGAGAAAATAAACTTACAAGTGTGGGGAGGACTATTCTGGCTCAGTTTCAGAGGTTTTAGTCCATAGTCACAGGCACTGCCACTTTGACCCTACAGCAGTATAGTCCAGCAGTTTGAGAGTTTACAACAGAGGAGGCTGTTGAGCTCAAGATAGTTGAGAGGCAGGGAGAGAGCTGGGTCCAGGACCACAGTACCCCTGCAGTGGCATGTCCCCAATGACTGAACTTCTTTCTGCTGGGCCCTGCTTCTTAGAGGCTCCACTACCTCACAGAAGCTCTAGGGCCCAGGGACCATACTTTCAACAGATGAACCTTTGTTGGAAATTTAAGATCCAAACCATCATAGCACCCAACACAAACTCACAGATAGAATCACTGAAGTCCTGATCAAGAACCATGATTAGCCATGTCAGGCATACAAGAATATTTTAAAAATTACATTCATAAAATCAAGCCCAGATTTTTTATTTAAAATTCTTATATAATTTTATTTGCAAGTTTTATAAACAGCTGTATCAAGTTTCATATATTATTATCAGTTTCTATATATAGCATGGTAAGGCAACAATTCAAATTTGCTGATTTAAGTAGCATGTTGTTATTATTACCTCTTGGCTGTTTCAATTTTAGGTACTGAGCTTCCAGTTGAGGGATTAAGTTCTGTTCCTCTCATACACATGCACATGCACATGCCTCATGTTCACAACCTCAAAGAATCGTGTAACAATTTTGTTATTACTCAGCAAACATGTTTACATCACCAAAACTTTGGAGAGACTGATGATGCTGAACTGTGCAGTGTTGTTGGCTACATTTCTATTCTATATCACTTTCCATTGTCCAAATTAACAGTTATATTTAATTTGGGTTACTTTCCAATGTACTTTATCATGATACTGTGCCCAAAGTATTTCTATTTGAGTTTTCCCACGCTCTTCCAGTTTAGATTTCTAAAGTTTCTTTCATCATACACACACTAGTTGTTTCTTGATGATCCTGAAGTTTCCCCCTCAGTCTCCCTACCTACTCCAATTAGTTCATCACTAGCCCTGCTGCACAGCTGGTATTTTCACATAACTTTTACTTTCAGTTGACAGATTCTTTTCATCCATCTCTCATGTCAGTCGCATCTCTGGTTCTCTGGATGTTTCTTTTCATTGCTTTATTCTATCATTTATTGGGTCACACCAACAATTGTCACGTTTCATGATAATGCTTTGTTTTTCTCTCTTAACTTGAATTTTTTTAACTGTTCCATGTGATGTTTTTCTGCCTTTCACTATCCACATTCTATTCATCTGGTTGTGCTATTTTTAGATGCTTGATTTCATGAAACAATCTTGTATGTTTCTTTTCTCCTTATATTTTATTATATTCTTTCTTTTTTATCCACTTTCTAAAAAATTTCCTTAATTTTTATTTTCTAAACACTATAAATTCTCTTGAGTTCTATGGTTATAAACCTTATATTTTCTGGAGATACCAATGATTTCTCTGAAAAGATTTTTTTCTTCCTACAAATATTTGTTTCCTCCAAGTTTCTTTTTTCTGTTTCCATACCTTAGTTTCTGCTTCTCACAAAAGCACCCTCAATGTCTGCTGACCCTTGGATGTCTCCTGCTAGTTAAGAGTCCAGGACTAGTAAGTCAACAGGAAGGCTTAGAGTAGAGAAATAATTATTAATACATTAGATTTATTTTAAAATTTCTCTAGCCAAGGCTTTCCTATGGAAAACTCTGATAATAGTATCTTTTAAGTTTTATTTTTTTTAGTTAGATCCCTAGGGAAATCTCTTGTTCTCCTACAAGTACAGTATCATTCTGGGTGCTAACAGAACAACAGAATTTGGTAAATCAACATAATCTAGATTTAAAGAATATATATTATGCCACTTTCGCCCTAACCCAGCCAAGAAAACTATTTCATTATCTCTAAAGAAAAGACAGAAAAATTCATTTCCTCTCTTGGAACAGAAAAGGGGCAGCTACTTGCTTATATATAGTTTTGGAGAAAATCTATACTTTCAATCAGTATTCAAAGTCATAATCATATCTTCATTTTCACTTCCAGGAGCTCTTTTTCCCAACTTTTTGCAGATTCCATCAATGCAAACTAAACTATGCCTTCCTTTCATCTCTGTCAGAGGAAAACTATTTGTCTCAGGCTTTTTTTAGGTAAGTTACCATTCATTCTACCATGTTGTAGCTTCCAAAACACTGTTGCTGTTGTCTTGTTTTTTTTTGTTTGTTTATTTTTGTTTTGTTTTTTATATATAGGTGTGTGCCTTTTAAAAAAATATCCTCCATATGTCATTTTGATGAAACCTCTGTAGGGTCAGCAACTAATACATACATTCATCTTTAACCTTAAATCTATCAAACTTTCATTCTTTCGCATTTTGTTTGTTTTGTTTTTATTCTTTTCCCTTTCTCTTCTAAATTTTATTTTTAACACTGAGACAGAAGTTCAGTGTTCATGAACAACAGCAATTAGAAAAAGAAATAACTTGAAGATTAGTGGAAACTGAATTTAACAATCATATACTCTTATATATCAGTATCTCTTGTTGCTCAAACAATGTGTTGATCATTTTTGGAAAACAAAACATATTACTTAATAAAGGGTTTTTTAAAAATTCTTAAAAGGTTAACTGTCAAAGGAATCTTTGCACTAATAACAAATCTAAAGGTGGGTATTCAGAGAGAAAAACCAGGCAAATGAAGGAAATGCTAAGAAGAAACTCACTGAAGAAAAACATTTCTTTTTCAGTCAGTTTTTAAAAATAACTGTTGTAAGTATCTCATTGGCACAGGTTGTGTACTACTAGATACAGTGATCAAATAATTAGGAAGGAAATCCCATCTACACACAGCGGGTTTCTAGCATAAAGAAAACAGCACCCAGTTCACAACACAGTGGTTTTAAGTGTTTATTTTCTGTTTTTCATACTGGATTACTAAAATACTGAAGTAATTTTTCAAAATACTTCAGTTTACTACAATCTTAAGAAAAGAACTTACAGTAAAGTGCATTTCTCAGTGATGTTCAGATTTAAAGTTATACTCTCACAGAGATTTAAGATACCATTATTATTGAAATATTCTCTGCATTGTAACACCATTTATCCCACTGAAATAATTGCCTTCATAAGTTTGATTAAAAATATCATTATTGCACAAGGTAGAATTAACTGTAGCATAGTTATGAGAACAAGGATTCCAAGTAGAAGACTACATATATCCAAAAATTGAATAATGTAATGAAGAAGTAAATTTGTTATCCCATAGGGTCTGGATAAGGAGAGGTGCAGGTGAACTGTGGACGGGTAGCAGAAGTCTAAAAGTATTTTTTTTTTCTAAGACTTCTTTTTTTTTAAAGCTTATTTTATTTTAAACTTCATTTATTTATTTATTTGTGTTCTGGCTGGCTCAGCCTGCCCTGGGGTGGGGGGTGGGTGCTGGCGCAGCACGTGGTGCTGGGGATTGAACCACAGTCCCTGTGGCTGCCCAAGCTTGTCCAAGCAGGCGCTCTAGACCACTGAGCCATCTCGCCCGCCCTAGAAGTATTCTTTAAAGCAATGTAGTAGCAATGTTAAAGTACATTAAGCTTACAGTTTGTACATAAAAGAACACACTTAGCTTTTCTGAAAGGCAGTTTTGTCAAAAAGCTGTACTTCAAAAATTATACTCTGCTACTTCTATAAAGGGCAGAAAGTCTGATCAGCACAAAATTAAATAAATAAATAAGTCAACTAAAACAATAGACAGTCTAGAGACCAAGGGTCCTACAAAGGTCTCTGGCCTGCCTAATGGTAGAAATTCAAGAGAACTCACTTCAAAGTGAGATAAAATTGAGTTATCTATATTTACAGTACTGTGGACACAGGCAGTCAAAAAAAAAAAAAAAAAGGAACAGAATAGAGTAAGAACTAATAAGAGGATTTGGGCTGATACAGTTGCCAAACTTCACCCTAAATAATCTGTAGCTTTTGATTCTAGAAATACTTAGCAAGCATGTCCCACACAAGGTACACAGTCTCATTTCATCATGTGGTTCACTGTCTTATTAGCCAAATATAAAAAATTCTCCCTAATTGATTTCACAAACTGATTGATGTTCTTCCTTAGGAACAACAGATTGATTTTTTTTATAGATGGCAACACTAATTCCTCCATCATGTCTTTCTCTTTCAGTGCACATAGTTCAATTGCCTTTAGAGCCAACTCAATACAAACCAGAAGAAAAGCATTAAGAGAACAAGGTCCATTAGGCCCAATATTGCCTCAATTACTTTAATTCCATTATTCCTGTTCATATTACTTCTTTAATCAATATCTCCTTTCAGTTATTCATGTTTATCCTTTTCAAAATTACAAGTAATAGCATTATGGTCTTTTGAGCTCAGTGACAACAGAGTTTCATGAATTATTTCTGAAACTGTGACTATCTCCAGATCTGAAACTGAGAAGTCTTAAATTGAATCATGTTTTCCAGAGGTCATTTCATATAATGATACAAAGCATCTTAATGCAATATCGTTGCTTCTACCTGTTAGGGCATTTGTCACTCACTGTCAAAGATAATCATAGGGGCTCACTGGCTTTCTAAGAGTCTTCTTCCCATGTTAAAACCTTAGCATAGTTTCACTGATTTTTCAGTTAACTGCAACTCTTCTCTGGACCTCCAACTGCCTTTTGTTTAATGTGATCTTTTTAGCCTTCACTGACAATTATCCTGCCCTGCAAGAGTTTCATCTGGATATTACATTAACCACATCCTCTCTCATATAACAATTAATCAATCCTTCAGTTCCACTTCTGCAACAGCCTTGCAAATTATAGGAACTCTGTTTCCCTCCATTCTTTTAAGAAAAGTCAGTGTGGTGTTGGTTACACATGAGAAGCTACACTTTCAGCACAAAAAGGTCCATGATACTTATACAGCCCTTTCTTTCAACATATGGGCATCTTTTTGGTTGTAAAAATAATGCGTGACAAAGAAGTATTCAAAAATTGTATTAGGAGGAGTCCACTGAAAGTTCCTGTAGGTCAGAAGAGGGTAAGTCATTCAGTAGAGTTTTCATAAAGTATACGAATCACAGGGAGGTCTTGTAGAATGAGAGGATATTAGAAATGGAGATGAAGATGAGTGTGTGAGACTCAAAACAGACTAATTTAGCTGAGAACATTATTTAAAAAAGTAAACAGGAGAAAACCATTTAAAGCAATAAATAAGTGAGAGTCCTCAATGTAACATGCCAAGAGATTTGCAGGATATAGGCCCTCCTGAATTTGGTCATTCTCCTTGCAGTATGCAAGGTTAACTGAAGGTGGCTAAATGCTCTTTGTAGGCATAAGATAGGAAGATGCAACTGTTAAAAGGACCTTTGAGATCAGATTTCTGCCTTCCCACAGAGCCTCATCCATTCCACATCCCTTTTTCCACTGTATGCTCTAGCAATGCTCCAATCACACGGAGTACATGCACACTCTGCTCTGTCTACTTACATCCAGTGCTCTCCAGATGTTCACTGTCCACTATACTGATCCACTTCATATTCATCCTTGCAATCCTTCCCATCTCCATCCAAATGCTATTGTGTGAATAAAGCATTTCCTAAGTCCCTTAAGCTAAGCTAGCTGTCCTGTTTACAGCATGAAAAGCATGCAAGGTACATGGCTCCACAATAGCAAAGGTTTTTGCATGATCATTTCCCTCTACATTATAATACACTGAACATTTTCCCCAGAGCAATTTTTGGCACATGGAAAAAGACTAATATGTGAGGGCTTGGGAGATAGCTCTGTGGCACAAGTGCCTGCCTGGCAAGTGCAAGGTCGTGAATTTGAATCCCGGTCCTGCAAAAAAAAAAAAGACTAATATGTGAATGAATGAGTGAACAGACAAATGGAAGATAAAAACATGAGAAAAGGATAGTTATAGATGAAAAGGAAAAGGGGAATAAAGCTGGGGATATAGCTCAGTGGCACAGTGCCTGCTTGCCAAGTCTAAGGTTCTATGTTTAATCCCCGGTACCAAAAATAAAAAATAAAAAAATATGAAATTATTACAGAAACTTGACAGAGAATAGTGATAATTCAATGTAGAAGAAGCAACTAATGAAGGAAAATGCCAAGCTTTTAAAAAATGAAACAAAGAAGGAACCAGGGTGGGACAGAGGAAGGACTCGGAGAACACAAACACTTAAATTTCATTTTAACTTATTGAGTGCAAAACTTTCCTGAAAAGATTCGATAGACTCTTCAAAGTATTATGTTTAATTTACGCACCTCTCATATTATAAATATTCTCTAAAAGATTAAAAACTCCCATGCTAATGATCAACTAAACAGATATAAAAATGATTTCCCTCATTTTAAAATCAGTCTGATAATGAGCATATTATTACCAGTTCCATAAAAGTCTTGCCTCTGAGCTCTCACAAATGTAAGATTGAGATCCTGAAAAATGCAAAAGAGTAATGACAACAACAAAAAAGCCTAGGCAAAAACACTATAAGCAAAGTTTTTGTTGCTCACAGTTAGTGATATTTTTCTGGACTATTTTCTTTTTAATAATAGAGAAGCATTATGTACACATAAAATAACTTAGTTATTAAAATAAGATGTATTCGAGTATTATCATCAACTAGCATATGCAGTAGAATACTTGACTCGCTATCTCAGGACAGTTTAATTACTAGAACATAATTGCTTTTTGGGCTTTACCTGCAAGCAATGGCGGGCAAACCTATCATCATTCTGATTTGATCCTTGTGTGACCAAAACAAACTTTTAATTTTAATGAAGCCCTACAGACATCCTCACAAATGAAGGAGAAGTGTGCATGGGAGGCTGCAGAAGACCTCTAAATTGAGCTCTTAAATAAAATAGAATAGAAAAATAAGTTGTGGCAACACCTGGATGAAGTTATACATCCATACATGGCATGTGGTGGAACTGTGCCTGCATACGTCAAACACACTGTAAATATCTGCCTCTTGATTTACTAATTTTCTTAGGACTGATGCCAGTATGAAAAATGTTAAAATGAATTTTTATTTTTGCATTCTACTGCCTGTCACTATCCCATAAATCCAGTGCCGTCAGAGCCCATAACATCACTTGGGTGTGGGGCAGCCTACAGTCCTATACCCAAACCAGGAAACTCTGTGGGGCTGAGGCAGCCTGAAAAGAAGTGATGCCAAGCAGCTTCCAACACAGACTTCCAGAAGGACTAGGCCTGAACCCCACACTTACTGTTCAGTCCCTGGCCTCCCAAATTAGGGAAGTTCTGCAGAGTATTAACCCAGGGGGTGTAAAGAAATCATGGTGCTTCTAAACTGCCCATCTCACTCTAGAGGCAAGTCTGTTACTGGCCTTGGTTCCTCTCAGCAGAAGGTTCCTCTTCATATTAAAAAGGTAATTCCTTCCTGGAAGTAACTATAGACTGGACAGAAATCATTGACCCAACAAGATAAAAGAATTTCTCAAATAAAGATCTCTTTAAAAAATAATAATAATTTAAGTGCTACAAGTTTCTTAATATTCTATCAATAGCCAAATCTCAGCCCTCAAAGTATAACTTCCATTAATTCTGAGCTAAGGATACATAGAGGAAGGAGAAGATGCTACATGGGCAGATCTGTTTCACAATAACCATTTCCAGATTAAAGCTAGGGAACAGATACTAAATTTAATAATGTGGCAATTATTATATATTTGTAATAATTATAATTTATAATTCCATACCCATAATTGGAAAAATGTTATCACTGCAAAAGAATACTACCTTACCTAAGTATGATTTAAAAGGTATTGAAATAGCTGGGAAGACATCTTCATGTACTGATAGAAGAGGCACATACAGTGGCAGCTCAGCCTGCTATGTTAGCAAAGGTAGGACCACTGAGAGCAGCAGCTTAAATTTAAGCAAAATCTCTCACTTACTAATACTTTTAAAGAAAAAGTCTTATCACATTTACAATATTGTTTAACTTGGGTTTTTTTGTTTTATTTTGTGTTTGTTTTTTTGTTTTTTTGTTTTTTTAAATATATTATGGCTGGCTCAGCCTGCCCTGGGGGTGGGGCTGGCATAGCATGTGGTGCTGGGGATTGAACCATAGTCCCTGAGGTTGCCTAAACTTGCCTAAGCAGGCACTTTAGACCACTGAGCCATCTTGCCAGCCCTAGCTATATTGTTTAACTTGGACTACCCCAAAAGTGAGAATTTACTGAGAATAACAGCTGGCATAATACCTGCCCACCACTGGTCACAGTACTTTGTTTTTTTCAAATTAAATTTGAATGTGATCATTGTGGTCTCTACCAATGACTCATTAAACAATTATTAAGGGGCTGTCAAGATGGCTCAGTGGTCTACAGCACCTGCTTAGACAAGCTTAGGCAACGCAGGGAGCGCAGTTTAATCCCTGGTATCACGTGCTGCGCCAGTCCCACCCCCAGGACAGGCTGAGCTGGCTATGATATATATATATATATATATATATATATATATATACACATACATATACATATATATATATGTATATATATACACATACACATACATATATAATCAGTAAGCACCATGCTAGAATTTTAGAGAACACCAAGAGAAATGAGTACCTTTTCCTTAGATAGCATTATAGTTCAACTGTACTTCTAGAAGATACTGAAGTCCTAATCTTCCATACATATAATTGTGACTTTACTTGGAAATACGGTTCTCACAAATGAATACATTAAAGATTAGGTCATTAGCAGGGGCTCTAACGCAACTTGGATGGTACTCTTATAAAAAGGGAAAATCTGGACACAGACATAGATATCAGAAGACAATGTAAAGACACTGAGAGAAGATATTGTCTGCTAGCCAAGGCAATAGTGGCACCTAGAAGGTTGGCCTATAATGAATTCTTCTTCACAACATAAGAAGGAATCAATGCTGTTGTCACTTTGATTTGGAACTTCTAACTTCCAGAATAGTGAGAGAATAAATTTTTATCATTTAAGCCAACCAGTTTGTAGTCCTTTGTTAAGGTAGGCTGAGAAATTCATTATAAATAAACTAAGAAATAAGCCCAGTAACAAAATTGCCACAGGCAACAGAAGTCTAATGGCGGTCTATCTGTAGAAGTTTTGTTATTATTATTACTTTTGCAGTACCGGGGATTGAACTCAGGACCCTGTGCTTGCCAGGCAAGTGCTTATTCCACTGAGCTATCTCCCGGTTCAGTCAATGGGAGCAGATTCCGTCACTAGACCACAGATCATACTACATAAGTCAGTGTTATAAAGGCCACCAGAGAAAAAGACAGCTTCTATCCTAAGGAGTACACTGAGCCAATGGGGATGTGTAATCCTCTAAGAAAAGATGATTAGAAAGAAACAGAAGCAATAAAAGTTAATGAAAAATTAATCTTGGTGACCTATTTGGGCAAATCAAAGTTTGAGACATGCATTTGTTTAAAAAGAAATTTAGAAGGACAG
>PVKN010009748.1:0-23394 GCA_004027915.1 Capromys pilorides
CAGGCACTGTACCACAGAGCTATATCTCCAGTCATCTTCCGTATTCTGAATGGTAACTTCTTGATATGTATACAATGTACAAATATTTCCTCTAATTCTATAGATTTCCTTCTTACTTTTGGATCTTTTGCTGTGCGGAAAATTTTCATTTTAATTATAATCCCACTTATCTATTTTTGCTTTTGTTCCTTACACTTGCAGTTTCAAGTACAAGAAATCTTGCTTAAACCAGTGTCATCCAAAATTTCCCCAGTATGTTCATCCAGCAGCTTCCTAGTTTCAGATCTCATGCTAAAATCTTAGCCTATTCTGTTCTCCCTCGTTGACCGCAGCATTAAGCACAAGAGGCATATTATGGAAACAACCTCAATCCCCATTGATGGGTAAATTAGAAAAGAAAATGTGATCATTGAAAGTGATAATTTGAATATAATTTTATGAAGCCTTAAAAAGTAAACACAATCTTCCCATTTGGGAATAATATCGTCAGGCCTGGAGATTATTATGCTAAGTGAAATAGGACAATCACAGAGGGATTTCGCTTAAAGATAAGGTATCTACACCAGCCATATGGATAGCAACTGAGAGCAGAACGTTACAATCTAGAGAGGAAACGAAACAATGAATTGCTCTCAAGAACAACTAGAAAGTTCTGCAGATGTGCACTAAAGTAGTTTCTCTATAATTGACAATGTTATATTGTATACTTCAAACGTTGTTAAGCAGATAGAGCTCAGATTGAATGTTCTTACCATAATTTAAAACTATGACATATATACCAAAGGACACTAAGAGAAAATGTCATACATTATGTGCATTTATTAGGGGGAATAAAAAAAGGAAAGTAAATACCACAAAAAGGTTAAGCTGCTTCTTCCAGAAAAAGCAAGATTTAGGTACTGTCAAAAGTGGCTTGCTAGGCCAGGCATGGTGGCACACGACTGTAATACCAGCACTTGGGAGGCTGAGATAGGAGGATCAGTGTGAGTTTGAGACCAGCCTGGGCTACAAAAGTGAGCTCAAGGCCAGCCTGAACTGTAAAATGAGACCCTGTCTCAAAAAGACAAACAAAAAAAGTGACTGGCTCGGTTGCTTCCCAGGTCAGTGTATAAGAGAACATCTACCTCGGTTGGCTCCAGGGTATTTCAGCTTTATTAGCCCAGTGTAACTGTTAAGAGATCTCTTTTAATCCACTAAGTATCCCAGACACCCACAGATATAGAAGTCGTCGATACCAAAAAGAGGCAGAAGTGAAACACTTCTGTTTTTATTTTTTTATAGGAAACATGAAAAATGAAAAGCTCAGTACCCCTCTGCTGTCACAAACACAAATGCCATCTCTGATAGCAATGCCATCACTCAAATGATGAAAGTAGGAGGTTCCCAGGATGAGATGAGGAGGTTGGACCATGCCAGTGGGACCCCGGAAATGTGTTTAGAAGTGTGTTTTAGAAAAGAATATTGCCACATCTTTCTCCAAAGCTTGGGGGCAGGTGAAAATATGATGAAAAGTTTTTTTAAAAATCACAGTAAGACCATACAGATTATTTGAGGGATGATCGCATTGCAAAGAATAAAGTTTTGATTGATTTTTTTTTTGTAAGAAAAAATATATTTAAAAAGAGGAATGGACAAGCTTTCAAAATAAATGTGCTCTTGATGGGTGAGAGCCACACTGCTGCCAGCTGGCTGGGTGCTTAGCAGCTCCAGTCTCTTGCTACCCTGCCCCATGAATTGGCCATGAGAGTTGATAAATGTGAAAATATAACTTTTATTTAAATTAAAAGAAAGAAGGGGAAAATGAAGAAAAAGAGAAGCGTGAGAAGAGATACATCCTGCATTGCAAGTTGGGCCACTGTAGAGGCAGGAATACAGTGGTGGCCTGGACTTCATTGCTGCTGTTTTTTCTGTCGTTTCAGATCCAGTTTCTTTGAAGTTGTCTTGTACTTGTGGACAGCATCCCATGATTGACAAGTGACATTCTGCCATTCCATCTCCACTTCAGTTCTTTGTGACTGACAGGTTACATCCTGCTTTCCTGCTAGCCTGTGATGTCCCAAACTCCAGCCTCAGAATCAGCTTTTGGATTGTGAGTTCACACGAAAAACCCACAGGAGAAAGTTTCGTTGTTTTCCCCCAGTGTTTGTTGCTGCCTGACTTCTTAATGTTAATCATTCTTTCTAGGGAGTGCAGGCTCATACAAGTACTACAGAAGTCAGTGTGGAGATATCTTAAAAAGCTAGGATTGGACATCCCATTGAATCCAGCTATTCTACTCCTGGGTATTTTTCCAGAAGGACTGAAAATATATAACAGTGATATGTGTGCACCCAGGCTTATAGCAGAGCAATTTGTCGTAGCTAAATCCTGGAAACCACCAAAATGCCCATTAAGTGAGGAATGGATAAAAAAGATGTGGTATTTTTATATAACAGAGTATTATTCAGCTATGAAACAGGGTAAATTTCAGACTTTTGTCAGTAAATGGATACAAGTAGAGAACACACACTTAAGTGAAATAAATCAGGCACATGTGTACAAGCATCATATTATCTCCTTAGCATGAGAACCTGAAAAAGAACATGGAATCTGAAGGGTATAATAGACACTGGGAAAAGGGAATGATTTATTCAAAAGGAGAGAGTTATTGAGTTAAGAAGGACAGGAGAGGGAATGGGGGAAAGAGATTTATCTGTGTATGTAAGCAGGATGGTTTGGACAACTGTACAGTGGATTTCTGCTGGTCTATGGAAAGGAGCAGATAATACTTAATTTGTTTTGTCTTCTTTTTTCAGTTGTTTGTCTTTTTTCTCATCTTCATTTCTTATATAGTTCTTTCTTTTCTTTCTTCCTTCTTCCAACTTTGCATGCATATATCTGGTGATATGCATAACTGGTTGGAAGACAACACTACGCATTACAACAAATACTGTGAAATTCATATTACTTTGTGAAGTGAAATTCTGTATCACTTGAAAATTTTCTGTTTTAGTGCTATTTTATGCTCTCTTTAAAAACTAAAAATAAATTTGAAAAGAAAACCAAAAATCCACAGGAGGTTGGCCGAGTGAGACAGATGAGTTTCCTAGTGGCCATGTACCTCTGCTGTTCAGTGAAATGTAGAGAATAGTTTCTATCCACAGAGCCCTCTTTATTCAGCCCACCCCAGTATTTGGGCTTGGGAGAACCAACTTCAAAAAGATACATACTCCCCAAGGATCTCACTGGTTCCCCTTAACATTAGATGTCATGTGAGCCTTCCTTGCAAGCCATAGAGCTCTTTATCAATATAAGAAATTAATATGATGATAATGATATTCCACTAAAGTCATTCCACTCACAACAGGCAAACTGAAATGAAAAAAAAAATATTCCACAAATTTATCTCCTTCTGAGATCTAATCGTAATACTTTGGGTAAAGGTTTCATCAACATCAGCAGTTCTTCAACCAAACCACCATGAGAACATAGCTCAAGAAGAGCTCAGCTTTCTTTTCTGGTCTCTTTTGTGTTGTTGTTGTTGTAATTTCCGTATTTGCTTCATCTTGTCAGGATTCAATACATCTTGATTCAACACACAGAACAACATATCTGAAAATTCAGAGACCCAGACTTAAAAGAATCACCATCTCATTCCTTGGCATATTATTGATATGTACATTAAGCATAGATTTCTTACTGTTTGTATGAGGATACAGCAGTTAGCTATGTGGTCACGCCAAGGGCCCCATTATGGTTTGTGTCTAGTTGTCACTCTCAAAGCCTCATGCAATCATGGGGCAGACTTCTGGAGTTTGTGATTAACTCCTGATCCACTGGGATGGTGGGTGTGAGTACTGCACCCAGCCTGGGGCAGAGAGCCTGGATGCAACATTGGGGAGACAGATGTGCTCTTTGCAGCCATCGTTGCTGCCACCACTCCCTTTGCTCTCTTGCGCTCTGCCACTGCAGAATGGACGCTCGCTGCCATGTGCTGCTCTGCCCTGGAGCCAGCTGAGTATGAACTGAAACCTCCATTAACTAAGCTAAATAAACCTTTCATTCCTTTATTTTTGGTGTCAGGTATTTGTCCCAGCAATGAGAGGAGAGTAACTGAGGGGCCCTCAATTGTCTGTCGCCTTCTTTCATGCACACTGGACTAGCACTTAAGTCACTTCATAGACATATTTTCAGAGGCAACAAGATATTTTGAGGCAGAAAACCCAACAATCAATTTCTCTTCTGTCTTAGTTACTTTTCTTTCATTGCTGGGGCAAATACCAGACATGCAAGCTTAGGGGAGGAGAGGTTTATTCAGCTCACAGATACTAGAGGATTCATGATTTTTTTTTTTTCGGGACCAGGTTTGAACTCACAACTTTGCACTTGCCAAGCAGGCACTTGTGCCACAGAGCTATCTCCCCAGCCCCAAGATTTCATGATTTAAAGCAGCCTGAATTACATAGCAAGACCTCGAGACTATGCTGCTGTGTCTAGGATGATTCGCTCCATACCTCCGAGAGACTGTTGCCTGCATGAGGTGGGGAGTCTGACAGCATATGGGTCAGTTATTAAACTGACAACTGGTTGGCACTTCTTTTGGCCATGCCCCTAAAGCCCCACCCTGGTCCTTTGTCCCCTTCCACTGAGCCACATCCTTGACAGCCCTTTGATTTACATGAGGCTTTGAGGGAACAACTAGATACAAACCATAACACCTTCCTTTTATAGCTTAAGATTCTTCTCCTTATTCCCCATTTAACCTGATTTCTAGCTCTGAAAATAGAACATAACTGTGGGAATTCTACTTCTTCTGGAGGGCTGAGTCCTTATGAAAATGTCCATGTCCAAAGCACTTTAGAACTGAGGAAGTCAAAGCAATATTCTCTGCATGGGGAGCAACCTCCAACTCAACTGACCTTAGCTCGGAGTAGTCAACACAAATTCAGTGACATAGGTCTTCCCCACTTCTTGGGTCATAACGACTGGAGTTTGTTCTTTGGAGTCAGCGGCAATGAACCAGCCAGGGAAAGCTGCTGACTCGAAGGTTGAGGTGCTGCCAACTTCATTGTGATAAAAGAGAAAGGGTTCCTCAGGGTCCCGGGTTTGGTAAAGATTTTTTATGGTCCTTTCCTGAAAGGTGAGAAGGAGAACACAGGGAGAAATGTAACTATGTGAACTGAATCACATTCCTTGCACTTTGTTATCTTATGTCTAAGATTCTATTCCCCATTCTCTAGAGCATATATAGAGACCTCATTTTTCGTACCAGGACATTAGGAATCATGCACCCCAAATACTGCTACATGTGTCAAGAGTATGGTGAGAAGCTCAAGTCACAAAGTTTAGTGATCCTTAACATGAGGGAAGAAGAGGCCGACATACACATTTTTGAAAAACAAAGTATTGCTTTTGCCATTACATATTTACAGATAAATGGAGATACTCAAAGAACATTGAATTCTGAATGAAAAAAAAAATGACTATTTTATGTCAGGTTTCTCCAGCCTCAGCACTCCTGACATTTTGGGGAATATTATCCATTGTTCCCAGAGGCTTTGACATGCATGACAGACCATAGACAGCTCTTTAACAGCATTCCTGGTCTCTACCCTCTGGATGAAAGTAGCATACCCCATTCCCAGTGTGACAAATAAAACTTGATGTATTTTAGAAAATGTCCATGGAGCACAATCATCCCTCATTGAAAAACATTTTTTACATCTTGCCATCCAATTGTGTCTGTTTATGCTTATTTATTGAAAAATTAAAAATGAACTTCTATCCTATCCAGAGACCTAGTTTAATTGTCTTGCTGTAATATATAGTATTTAAGTCTTTTTAATAGTAGAAAAATCACAGCTGCTAGAATATCCGCCACAAAGATTTAACATTGTTCACTTAAAATTGCAAAATATTCTTTGCTAAGGAGATAGTTTAACAAACTTATCCACTGCTCAGATTGTCCTTGTTGCCTTGGTTTTACCATGTGTTTGTGTGCATGAGTACGTGTGTGTGTGTGTGTGTGTGTGTGTGTGTATGTGCTTTATTAAAATTAAGGATAAATATAAAAGCTTTGCCCTTTGCCAAATCATTTTTGTAAAATGAAACAGAAAATGATTTTTAGGAAGCAAATTTCAAAATGCTACCTACATTTTTTAATTCTTTTATAATGCATGAAATCCAAAAATAGATAGATAGATAGATAGATGATAGATAGATAGATAGATAGATAGATAGATAGAGATATCCAATCAATAGACTGTATTTTGCTAGAGTCTAAAGCCACAATTTCCACAAAAAAGGCATCACGTAAAACAAGGAGACCTGTCTCTCCCACCCGGGCAAGAGAAGCCCCTTTTTCTCCATACTCACATTGAGCTGCAGCACAGGCCGATCCCCAGTCTTAGCGCAGAAAAAGCTACGCTCAGGCTTCTGCAGTCCCAGGTACATGGGTTTCCCTCTGCCCTTCTCAGGATTGTCCGGACCCGAGCAGGGATATAAACCAAGAATGACTGGGAACATATAGTGCAGAAAGTGGCCTTCAGATTATCTTTCAACATGACTTCTCTGAATCAGAGTTTTAAAAGTAGTAGAGGCTGTAATCTGCTAACCGATGCTTACAAAGTGGTCAGTCTATCATTCACCACACAACCCTAAGATTCAGGACATCTCTGGTGAATACCTTCCATCAGAAAAGTCAGCCCCTTGTAGTTCCAAAAACCAATATTTCCACAGATCCCATTCTTTAGAAGTTTTACAGAGAAAGTCTTCCACCCTTTCCCACAGATAACTCTTTGGTCTCCCTAGAGTCATCTGTATTCTTTCTGACTCATTCCAATAGTCACAGGCAGTTCTCTGACCACCCTATATTTATAATTGCCCACAATGCTTTACTCTCTAGACAGGCCCAATTAGTATATCTATCATGAAATGGAAGGCTGACCCAGGACATAAAACAGCACTGCTCAAAGCACCCTCACCTGGAACCGTATTCCCCTTCCTTGGGACCATTGTGAGGGTCTGACCCTGAAGGACCCATACACGCTGATTGAGATCTGAAACATGCCTATAGAAAGGACTTTCCATGGATAATTCTGTAAAGAAAGTCAAAATGCAAATGCATAAAGACAAAGGCGCAGAATTTCCCACTCCCTCCCATCCTTTGCCTTTCCACGAGCGTCTTTACCTCTGGACATTGCGTTAGTGTTCTTTCAAAGCTTCCAACACTGAAGTCGTTTATGTGCTCACTGACCCCAGGAGAGGATCTGAGCCACAGTCTGACCCTGAGTCAGAGACCAGGCATACAGTGACACCAATTGGAATCTGCACTGCCGAGGTCCTCGCCGCTCTACAAGTTCCCAGAGGGAGTGTGGTTAGAGGATGGAAAAAAGGACAAATCAGAATACAAAATCTGAGGCCATATGGAGTCCTTTTTCCTAATGGAAGAAGAGATAAGGCTGGAGGGAGGAGGAGGAGGGGGGGAGGAGGAAGAAAAAGAAGAGAAAGGGCTTCAAAGCTGCAGGACATTTATTTTCACACTCGAGGCTAATAGCTTATTCATGTAGCTTGCCTCAGACACCCAGTGTTCTTAAGTCTAGAGCACTTATTCATGTGACTTTCCTCGGGTTTTCTGTGTTCCTAAGAATAAAGCAGCATAGGCTTGTGACTTACCTCAGGTGCACCTTGTTCCCAGATTCAGCCTTGCTCTGGCCCTCAGGTGCGATTGATCTCCAGCTTCAGCCGCTCCCTGCACTGCACTTCCAGCTTCTTGGACTCAGTCTGCCTCTCCACAGAAGCGGTTAAACCTATGACTCCTGTTCACCTTAGAACCAGAGTCCTAAGAGTATAGAGAGGCCCGAAGCCAGAGACAGCCTCCTCCCCACAGGCTGCAGCCTGTCTGTAGAGGACTCGAGTCGCTACTAAGAGGAGCTTTGTCGTCTGCTACACTTGGGTGTTCTAACAGGTTTTACCAATGTCCATCCCTTTTAAATCCACAGAGAAGGAAGGAAGTTCTACCTCATTAAAATCAAAGTTGGGTAATTCCATTTCCTGCTTCTAAAAAATTCACTGGGTGTTTATACGAATAAATGTCAATTACAGCAAGTTGTTATCCATACACCCTTAAAAAGAAGGGCATGTTAAGCCTGCAAGAGCAATAACCAGGAAATACAGTTACAGGTACTGATTGAGGAAGGAAACCTTAAGGGAGCATCCAGGAGCCAATGACTGTATTCCAGTGATGTAAAACGGCACACTGAGATGCCATGGCTAACAGTAGAAGGCTCAGGCAAAGTGGACTGGGGAGGGGGCCCGTGTTGTAGGACCTAAGTAACTTCAAACTACTCCTTGTTCATAGTCACCATGCTCTCTGTGGATCTTATGGCAGGAGAAGGTCAACCACTAGAGGCTCTTCTGAGTGTCTCAGAGCCACTGGAAATGCAGACTGGCCATGAAAGATCAGCACACAGAACACACTGCCACACTTGGTGTCACCACATTTTTATATAAGAGGAGATCCGGATGCCTAGGGTTCTGAGCTTTCAGTCCCTGACATTAGCGTTTCCATGAAGAGAAGTTGAAGCAATGCTGTTGATAGTCTTCCCTGCATTTCTGAGTACCTAAGTTCATGGTCTCTATGTCAGATCCCAGTATCTGTCAGCTTCACACCTCAAGATCATGCATCCAGGAGACAAACTCAAAGGGTAAAGGGACTGGGCTGGTGAGATAGCTCAGTGGTTTAAAGAGCCTGCTTAGGCAATGGCAGGGACCACGGTTCAATCACCAGCACCACATGCTGCTCCAGCCCCATCCCCAGAGTAGGCTGAGCCAGCCATAATACAAACAAATAAATAAATAAACAAATTTTTTTAAAAATAACCTTTTTTTAAAAAAAAGAGTAAAGGGACTGCTGGGGACATTCGGGTAGATATATACCCACCAGCCTCCCTGTCCACTGGTGGCACAATACTAAGGCTTCTCAGAGGGTTACTGGGGATCACAGCCCCAGCTGCCCCTGAAGATAGCTAGAATTCTCTTTGTTGGTTTACTTAATCACCTTGTTAGTGAACTCCTATATCCCAGCTAAGACAGTAGCTGAGTGTCCAATAGCAAGAGAATTGCATACAAATGATATGCATTCAGAATTATGCTTTGCAACATTCACAAATGTGCACATCATTGATACTCCAAGTGTCATCTGTGGGTGATGCGCTGGCATCCTCTAATAGCTTGTCAGAAGCACAAAATTTCAGACCCTGCCCCGGACTTCTAGAATCAAGATCTGAAACAAGGAAGCACTAAAATGGTATATGTTCTGTGTATGTAGCACACACCCATGCTCAGTAATGAGTAATGCTCAGTCACACCAGGAAAAAAGAGGCCAGGATTCAGGGTGGACCTGGGACTTGGAAGATGTCAGCTCATGAGATCTGCCACCTGCCCCGTGCCTTTCTTTGATACTTGTGAACCACAGAATGAGCTGTCTTGTCACTAAAGAAGCAAGAAGAAAAGATAAGAAGAAGCCTTTTCTGGAAACCTGTGGTCAGACAGATTCTCCCAAGCATTTTTGCCTCAAAGTTTTCATGAACACAAAAAGGAAAAGTAAAGCATGATAACAAAAGTCCATGCAGCATAACAAAGAATGAGTCCATGGAAGATAAATGAGAAGAAAGCCATAGCGCAGCTAAGACACGGAAAAGCAAGAAAGCACGGAAGGTGGAAAAGGCGAGGAGAATGAAGTAAGGAAGCCCAGACCACCGTTGGGCTGCAGCAGGAAATTATAGAACAGGACAGAGGCCTTGTTTAAAGAGAAAATAACTGGGAACAGCCTCCAACTGATGAGGGTACCAATCTAGATTCAAGAAGCACCCTAAATCCCAAGTAATATACATAAATAAAAAGATACGCACATTTAAATTTGTCAGAATGACATTTCATAAAACCAAAGACAATAACTGAACATTCAAAATAGCAAATACAAAAAAAAAGAATACACTTCCTTTATAGGAACAAGACTGACTGACAGCTGACAGTGGAAGCCAGAAGACAGTAGAACTGCATCGCAAGGTGCTGCGCTCTTTACTCTGCAAAACTTATTTCCAGATTAAAGGCACATCAAGTTGCACCAGACAGAAATTCAAGGTTCATCATGAGTAAGGCACACTTAATGGGATACCGCAGAATGTGTTTCAAGTAGAGAATTCTTGGTAACAAACAACTATACATTCTTTGAGAAAGAGTTCATTGTTTTGTAGACAAAAAGCTTGGCTATGAGGCACCTAGAACTCTGTTTGTTAATCCTTGATTCCTTCAAACTGTCAAATCACAAAGTCAAAGGGCTGGCCAAATAGCTCAGCAGATTAAAGTGCCTGCAAGCAGGTGCAGGGCCAGAGGTTTGAGGTGGCAATTGAGATTGGGCGGAGTGGCTCACGCCTATAATCCCAGCTCTTGGGAGGCTTTAAACAGGTAGATCACAAGTCCAATCTAGTAGTGAGACCCTGAACACCCTGTAGACCTTTTCCTAAAATACAAAAGAAAAAAAAAAATAACAAAGTCAGAAATTTCCCAAAGCAGTTCTCTGTGAAGTTCTCAAGCCTATGCAGCATCAGGGGGCAGGTAGAAGACACATGAGAAGATAGCTCAGAATCCCATATCTCTCATGAAAGTGGCACCAGATTCCTTTCCTTGGCTGATAGCCATAGTTTATAGTGCCATACAACCAGATGAATGAGAGAGAGAGAGAGAGAGAGAGAGAGAGAGAGAGAGAGAGCCCAAGATTGATTTATAGTCACTCAAACAATGGAAGGTAAGTCAAAAATCAATGGCAGCTGCATCACACATGGGCCAACCGGGGTACTTTGAAAGACAAAGAGCCAACTTTTCAATGGACAGATTTATGAATGTTGCCATAGATGACTGTAGGAATAAGAGTGGCCCAAGGGTAGGATGCATACAGAATCCTGGACTATGCATATCGTGGCTGACCCATCAGAAGACTGAAAGAAAAACAAACACAGAGTAAAGGCATATGAATGAACACATGGGAGTGGGCACAGGCGGGAGGTTTGTATTTTGTGTTGATGCCCACCAGAAAGTATCTACCAAAGAAGAACCATCAAATGGCCAAGCAAGAAAAAGGACTGCTAGTTGAGGATAGCCCGTCTGGATCCACTGGCACACTAACACTGGCAGCATGGGTACAGGAACACAGAAGCCATGGCAAGAGAGGTGGGGGCTGCACATGGGTTTAGTAAATTATACTCCCACTGGGGTCAGGTGGAACTAATATTTGTTTACCAGGGTGACACAAACAAAGGCAGACCCATCCTGTGGCTCTAGTAAGTTTTCTAAGCTCCCAATGTGGGCAGACCAGTCTTAGAGCATGATGAATATAATCAGATTCAGGATAATGCTTGATGAAGCTGCTTCCATAAATCATACACATCCTTGGTTCCTAAACGTGTTAGATAAAACAGAGTTCCTTTAAATGGTTCTCTTGTTGCTCTTTCTTTCTTTCTTTCTTTCTTTCTTCCTCTCTTACTCTCCTACTCTCCAAATTTTAGGACATAAGCTCAGTACGCTAATGCCATGCCTCCCCTTTTATGGTGGCTGGGAACATATTCTAAGGTGATAGCCAAAGCTATCCTGAGCACCTGGCAGAGTCTGTGTACTCTAAATTTAAAGTAAGTCAATAGTTTCTTTTGTTGTTGTCCCAAACACAAACAACAACAACAACAACAAAACTCATCCTAGTCTTGTTCCTTCTTCCTTCCAACTCCAAGGTTCTCATCTATTGGCAAACTCAAGTATGTCTTGTTTTCCTGGTGTTAATTATCAGGGAGAGGTAGGAAGCTGAAGTTTAGAGGGAGATTAATGAGAGCTTGGGGGGCTCTGAGTTTTCTTCCATCTCCAGGCAGCAGTTCCTCTGAGTCTGCTTGGGTGAGGCTGGGTGGCACCTGTGCTATCACAGAGGAAATTGAATCATCCCCAAACTACCGGATTGACACAGGCCTACCTCTTGCCAGTCTCTCCTCTCCTGCCTGCACCACCATACACCGTGTGCTCCCTGTAATTATAGATGCTCCCTGGTATTTCTGCTGATGCAGTGGGAAAAAAGGACAGCTGAAAGGTGACTCACTGGCTTGACATGACTAGCCAGGGTGAAGCCATCTCCCTCTCCTCCCCAGCCAGGTGTGCCACACTGTGCTAGGAAGGGGAGTGAGCCACGCACTGCCTTCTGCTGGGCCACACCTGAAAGTTCTGAACCCTGGGGGCTCCGTCAACAGATCCCTGGAGAAGGACTCCATTGCAGCCCATGGTGGTATGCATGATGCTTCCATCTTGACCCTCCTAGGTCCTAAAGCCACCTACTCTAGTCTACACCTCTCACGATGTTCTTCTGAGGTCTTGCTGAATTGCTTCTCTCTTACCTATTTGTTCTCTCTCCCCGCCTTTCTTGGTTTTGGTATTTTTATAATGATTTTAATATGATTTGTCTCCCTATCTAAAATTGGTATGTGTTTTTAAGTTACTACCAACAGAGGCATCTGCAGACCTTTCAAGCCTCTGTAAATTCTCTACATATGTTAAGATTTCTAAATATCAAGATCTTTGCATATCTTTGAATAAATCCAGTTGAGTAGGATTTTCTGTTCATGCCTCTCCCATCTGTTGTGAAAAATGCAAATAGGTTTTCATACTTGTAGGGGACACCAAGCCTGGAAGTAGCTCTGCACCAGAGGCAAGGATGCTTGTTCTCTAGTTATAAAAGCAATAGGACAGATTTCTGTCCATAACTGGTAGGGACCCCTGGAGTAGTCATGACAGAAGGTACAGGAGGCTGAGCAGGTAGCCACACCTGAGAACAGAGGCAGGCTGCTTGGACAGTCCGACCCCAGGAATATAGATAGGTCCTGTTTTTCCTTTATCCTTTATCTCTTTTCAGTGGTGCACAAGGAAGATCTTGAAGACATGAAGTACATCTTAATAGACTGTTGGTAATTCAGGAGCTATCCCTGAAATATGACTTTCAGGTTGTATTTTACAGAATTGTGCTCGCTTTAAAACGGGGGATTTAATGGGCTTTCAGGTTAGCTCAGTGGTTTAAGTGCCTGTGTGGGCAATCCCAGTCAGACACAGGAGACAGCAGTTTGCTCCCCACACCCACACTTAAGGTAGCCTGAGCCAGCCGAAAAAGGCAGGGGGGACTTAAAAAGGATACAGGTGATTTGCTTCTATGTATGACTTAGGCTGGACTTAATATAAATTAGAGAGGGGGGAATACAGTCATACAAGTAAAACTTTAAAATTCAACACATGCTCCAACTTGATTTGTTTCATAAGAGAGAGGAAAAATGCATGAAAGACTTATATGTCAAGGTTTTTTTGATCCTGTACCAAGACTCAAGCCCACATAGATCACATACAATCGGTTATGCCCCTGCGCCAGTAGAACCGGTCAGAACAAAATCAGAACTTGTGGATGGGCTCTTCACAGCCCCAGATGCCTACTAACCAAATGAAGTCAACAGCAACTTCCAGGGCCCCTGAAGAAGACTCAAAATCTAGTTCAGCAGCTTCCTCTACTCCATATTCTGAGGGCTTCTTCTCCTACTCCATCTCCTTATCATCCCATATAACCTAGAGAATCCATGCCTGCATCCATTTTGCAACAAGAAGAAGTACTTCTCACCATCTGACAGTTTCAAAACCTAATAGGTGTCTGCTTCAGTACACCTCCGAGAGGGACATGGTATATGAGAATACATGCTCCTTTATATGTGAATGATGTGGCCCAATGTCAACAAAATTGGCATGGTTTTTAGAAGTCCCAAATAGATTAATATATGGATATTAGACCATGACTGTAACTTATGGTTTATCTTGGACTGATCTTCAAGTACTGTTTTCTACCTGCTGCCCTTCTGAGGAAAAATCTCATATATGGTCAGCAGTGCAAGCTCATGTTAAAGAAAATGCCCAAGATAATAGTAAGGATGTGGGCACAATTGGCATCCCTCAGCAAGCTTCTAATTGGCAATATCAGAATAGGAATGAGAGTCATAAGAAGCTCAATAATATGATTATGTCTTGTTTGAATAAAAAGATGTATGGATAATCCAGCCAATTTAAAAAAGATTAGAAAAATCACTCTGAAACTCTGTAAATGTACTAATATTGGTCTTTAAATCAAAAGCAAGACAAATTATGTATGAGATTTTACTTAGCCAGTCTGGCCCAGACATTTGTAGATAGGTTAGGAGTTATTAATAACATTTAAACCTTGCCTTAGGGGCCATCAACAACAGGGACAAAATAGATGAACCTGCCAAGGCCCAGAGTAAATGACTACAGGCAACTGACAGGCCCAATTACTTGCTTTGGCAATAGAAGGTAAAGTCCTGCCCCTTCAGAGAAACCCCAGGACTCCACACACAAAGAGGAGAGCTATGAGTCCTGATGACCACTGCCACCATGGAGGGCCTGTGCACCACAGTAAGAACCACAGTCAGGGCCGTCTTCCTTCAGCCGGCATGCATTCCCTCTGCAAAAAGGAGAGACACTGGAAGTGTCTTCACCTCCAAAGGGAGGCCCCCAGTTGGGCTGCCCTGGAGGACTGGTGTTGCCTGAGGACCTCTCAACAAAGAGAACAGCATCCAACAAAAGCCTTATATAAAGCTTGATGGGGCAGAAACACATACATGTTAATTTTCTTTTAGATACCACGGCTTCATTTTCTGCCTTGCTGAAATTCCTTGGACTCCTTTTAAAAACACCACGCTGTAACTGGCATTCACAGTATCCCTAAAAGCAAGCGCTACACAATCCCCTTAACCTGCAGAGTAGCAGAATTGCTTTTCCCTCAGGCCTTCCTATTTTTCCCAGAATGCCTTGTCCCATTACTGGGAAGAGTTTTTGCCCCTTCAGTAGTAACTCCTTCCACCTAATTTTAAGAAGCATTGACATCAAACCCACAGGACAAAGTGCTTAGAGGTGATCCTAGGGAAATTTTTTCAAAAGTATAACCATGAGTCTGATATGGTAAAACTCCAGGGATAGTTCATTCTCAGCCTGTTGGTATTTATTTCAAAGATCCTAATGTCTAACCTTATAGGTGACAATATACCATGACATCAGAGGCCTACCGACTTCAGCCTCCCATTTCTAACCTTCTCAAACATGGCCTTTTGGTACACTGACAGTCCCCATGCACCTCTCCTATCCTTCTGTCCTAAAACCAAATGGGAAATGTAGCGAAATCCAAGGTTTGTGGGCTACTAGTGAAACCACAATTTTATTTATGCTTCCTAAATGTTATGCTCTTTAACCCAAGTTCCAAGTAGAACTACACAATTTACTATTTTAGATTTTAAAGATTCTGTCTTCTGTATGGCATTATACCCTGCCTCGCAGTATCTATTTGCCTTTGAATGATCCTCATACTATGGGACCTGCCCAATGTAGCAGGTCATACAACTTCAAGGAAACACCCCTCCCCATTTAGAAATGCTTTGGCAAGGGGGTCTATAAATTTTTTAAATGGAGCACTACTTCAATATGTAGATGATCTTATCTGCAGCTCTACAAAAGTGTACTCTGATGAAAATACTAGTACACTTCTTAGTTTTCCAAGGATTGCAGGATACCTCACATCCCTAGAAAAGGCTCAACTATCTAAGCAAAAAGTACATATGTCTACCCCATGGGGAGACACTGTCCTCTAAAAGGATGCCCTCTTAGAACAAGGACTACCTCAAATTAGAAGGAAACACAAGGACTCCCTAAGTATCTTGGATTTTGCAGAATTTGGATCCCCAGTTTGGGACTCATAGCTATGCTGCTCTTTAAGGTCACATAAGGGCTGACTACGAGCTAGATTGGATGAGAAGATACCAAGAGGATTTTCAAAAGCTTCCTGCTTCAGCTTTGGGAATTCCTGACTTAAATAATCCACTTACCCTCTATATAGCTGAAAAACAGGACACGTCACTGGGGGGGTCTTTATTCAAAGACTGGGAAGTTGTCTTCAAAGTATGGTTTACTTTTCCAAATTATTCAATTTTTTTGTCACATGAATGGCCAGGATGCCTACATGTTGTGGCTGCCACAGCACCCTTGTCTACTGAGACTACTAAATTAAGTTACAACACCCACTAGCAGCTCAAACCCCCAATCAGGAAAGTGTTCTTGAAGTTAAAGGATGCCAGTGTCTAGCTGGAACACAGCTATTTAAATATCAAGGCCTCCGGTCAAAATCCCCAAAACATATTACTGTCAATGTCTGCCATGCTTTAAATCCAGCAACCTTGCTTCGCAGGAGGAGACAATCTTCTCACTTCCATGTTGAAACTATAGAGCGTGTTGCCTATAGTAGGCATGATCTCAGGAACAAGACTCACATTAATCCTGGTGTGGAGTGGTTCACTGATGGAAACAGTTGCATCAGTAGTGGTGCTCAGAAGCCAAGCTATACAATTGTCCATTTTCAAGGGGCAGCTGAGGGGATGGTGTTTCTTTCAATCACCTCAGCATAAAAGCTGAAATCATTTCCCCCAACCTGAGCTCTACAACTGGGTGAAAAAAGCCCTAGTCAGCATCTATCCTGACTTCAGGCATGCTTTCTAACTCCTTCATGCTCATGCAGCTACATGAGAAAAGTGGAGACTCTCAGAAAAAAAAAAAAAAATCCTCAACGAAGAATGGACCAGGTAACAGTGGCACACAACAGAGAACATGGAAAGGGCAGTTCTCCCATAATCCAGAGAAATTCCTTGGAGGATCACAGCTCACACAACCAAACAGTGGCCCAGAAGGGTGTTTCACGGATGGTTTTGATGCTCCTGATGCCAAACATAGAGGAAGCTTTTCCTGCTCAGAGGATGAAAAGGAATGGGCCAGGCAGGAGTTAGACTGAAGAGAAAAACCATACAGTTGTATTGTCTCAGGCTGACCAATAAAATATTATTGAAGAAATCCACACTTCATTCCATTTAGAAAGGGAAGTACTGAAAACCTGGGTTGACCATTCTTTGGGGGTTAAAAGCCTTGAATCCACTGTCCCATAAATCAGGAATTCCTACCCACTTTGCTGCTACAGGAGGAAAAACTAATCCTCCACTTTCGCTAAACCCAACCAAGGTAACTTCTTTGGAAATGACTGGAAACTAGAATTCACCCAGATACTCCCATGCTGGGGATACAAATACCTCTAATTTTTTATAATACCTTCTCTGGGTGAATAGAAGCACTTTCTGTCTAGACTGATAAAGCCAAAGAAGTCACTAAAGCCCTGTTAAAAGAAATGATTCCTGAGTTTAGACCTTCCAAATCCCTTTAGAATGATAATAGGCCTTCTGTTGTTTCCAAAGTGGCACAGGAGATCTCACAAACACTGGGAATAACTTTTTTATTTTCAACCTTTTGGGACCCTCAAGCTTGAAGAAAGATTAAAAGGGCTAACTTACTTGTTAATGGCACCTTAGCCAACTTATATGAAGAAAATTAAGTCTTGACTTTGACTATTACCTTCTGTTTTGCTAGGGAATAGATTTTCCCCTAAAGCTTCCCTCTAAGGAAGCCCATAAGGAACACTCTATAGAAGGCATTTCTGAACTAAGATTTAGTCACAGATCCTAAAATACAGGAGATGATTAAACATATAATTAATGTAGGACACATACAAAAGGCTTCCCTAGAATATGGTACTAAAGCCCTTCCAACACCAGACCTTGTAACCCATATCTCTAAAATTCAGCTCAGTGATTAGGTATTACTTCAGGTTTGGAAAGAGGTTATCTTTAGATCAGCTCCTCCCTACATGGAAGGGCTTCTACCTCATTCTTCTAAGCAACCCCACAATCGTTAAGCCACAGGAACACGCATCCTTGAGTCACATACCAAGAAGTAAACCTGCCTCTTTGGAGACCTTATAAGATTAACAACCTAAAGAGACAGAGACCTATGAACAATATTCTTACATGCTTTTAGAGGATCTGCAGATACTATTTATGAAGAAAAACTCATGTTCTGATAAATTAGAAAATTTACTTTGTGTGAATGTATCTCCTCTTATAATCATACTGTGTCTTCTCAAGTCAAATTGGTCAATTCATTTTTATCCTTACCCTTACAGAATTCTCCACTGGAGGACCTGTTTTTCATGAATGACCCCATCAATATGCTGAAGACATTAATAAAGGCATATTAAGGATTATGGAATGTTGTCTATTTCTAGTGCATCTGGGTTACCACAATGGGTTTCTCCTTGACATGTGAACAGCTAGATGAAGCTTCAAAAATTTACATAGTAGCAACAAAGTACAGCCCAAAATTAGAATGTTACTATCAGACCTAACGTCTCTGGAGGTCCTATAAGTGAAACCCTTCAATAAAAGGGCCATGAGAAAACTTTTCTCTTGCCAAAACTGACAATAGTCAAATGTGGTGCTATACAAATCTTGACTGTTCCAGGCTCCTAAAACTCCTGTGACAAAAGATGATAACCACAGATTTGTCAGCAAATATTTCCAGATTTGAGATGAACTATCTGACTGATATTTACTACAACACAACTCAGCCATATTTTCTGGGAACAGAAAATAATACTTAGGATAAATAGAATGATGCCATCCAAAATATGAGATGAATTCCTATGCTGAGTGCTAGTCACATGTTAAGAGATACAGATTTGTTCACGATTGATTAAAAATCAAGCGCTGGCATAAAATAAGTAGCCCCAATCAGTGCTTAGTCTCTCTGTTGGAATATGTCTACAGACATAGTTGCCTCTGGGGTGGATAGGAAGATGTACATTAGGATACCCATAGATATAAAGAAACTGGTTTAAAACTTTACACCAACCTACTAGTTCCCCTAACTTGCAGCACCAGGGAACCAGGTAAGTTTTTCACCAGTATGATCACTTTGCTTCCATCTTGACTACCTAAGTGGGTCTTGAAAACATTATGTATGTATTAGGAGGGTTTTGCCCAACATTCACAGTGTTCTAAGTGACAGGACATAGGGTACTCAGTGATGAAATTCTGAAGTAGAAATGATAAAACCTGTTTTACAATATTGCATGGGCCTAGATATTTTAACTGTAGCACACGGGGTAAACTATGCTATTATCAAAACAGAATTTTGTATATAGGTTCCTGACAGCTCCACAAATGCATCTTCTGCATTACAAGATCTACATTCAACAATTAATGCCATGTCAGCCTCTTCCCTAAGCCTCAGTGACTTGCTAATACTGTCTGGAACAACCTGCTGAGAAAAAAAAAGTGTTGTTTTTTTAACTATGGTGTTGTGCATAGGAATTCTTCTATGCTGCCTGAAGGAATATTGTTTTGAGCTAAGATCTTCTATGTGTTTGTCCTTTTTTTCCAGTTATTGACCAATTATGTTCCTTCAAGCAATGGAACTTGATAATCCTATGTCTTCTTTAGATAAGGCAGGACAATATTTTGGACTGCTGGCTGAACAGGCTCAATGGCCTTTCTCAGCCTGAAGCCATCCTAAGGAGATGGACCTCTGGCCCCTCTGCCTTCCTTAAGAAAACAGATCAAGGTCTAGGAGAGGTGGATGAGGTAGGATACAGAAAATGATAGACAAGACACCCAAAAAACTCCTAAATTTAGAATTTGCTTTTAATAAAACATGAAGCTTCAGGCCAAAAACCCAGTTTAGTATTTTTCTCCAAAGTTCAACAAATCTGGGTCATTTTCTTTTTATCTATAAATGAGCCTTAGTATTTTGCTTACTTATAGGTGGGGCTTGACATTCTTTTTTTTTTTTTTAACCTGTAAATAGGCATCAGTAATTTCTTTTTACTCTTAGTACCTCATCAAGGGCCAGAGGAGTTTATAAATTATAATCCCAGGGAAAACTTCCTGGAATTCTGACAAGTAAATTCCAATCTATCACTTCCAATGCACTCCACAGCCAGAATAAAGAGACAAACACGTGTCTGTGTAAGCACAGTCAGACAAAAGCCCAAGCAGAACAAAAGCCACAACCTGGGCCAAACTCAGCTTTTATTAATTCACGAAGAGAAAAATAGCTTGGGGTTGAGTGACTGTGATAATGGTAGGATGTACATGAGTGATGTGAGCTGGGCTAGGTAGGAGACACAACGGTCCTTCTTCAGTATGCAGAGGTGTGCAGGAACAGTACTGGATAACAGGTAGCTTCTATGTCTGCAGGAATCTGCATAACACAGTTTGAGGAAGTATCTTGTGTTTGGGGTCAGCTACTTCAGCTCTGATGTCCAGCTTTTGAACCTCCGAGACTTCACCACCTCTTTCTTGAGGCTCAACCACAGCCAACAGCATGGCATCCCTCAGTCTATCTCACACTTGGTAAGAAGCCACAGGTTGGTCATCACTGATCTACCACACCACTTCAAAGTCTACACATCAGCTAGACCCATTTACATTGCATAAAGCGAGTTCATGTGACCACTTTCCTAGCCAGCTCTGTGCATATCAGGACACTTTGACATAGGGCAAAGGTGAATCACAATGGAAACAAATAGTCTTCTTTCAAGGGCTGTTCATCCCATGGTCCTCCACAATCTTTGTTTTATTTTTCCTCATTTTTTCTATGGGTTTACTATGCCCTGGATTTTCCCTGCTATCACAACTTCTTCCAGATTCATCCAAACACAAAGGCAAGCTGTATGCTGGGCTTGTTTGTGCCTCAGGGCCTCCAAGTTCTTCACTCTGCCTATGAAGTATATAAAAATCCTAAGAAAAGATGGGGTCCTTGGCAATCCACTTGAGTTCCCTTCTTTCCTTCTCTTGGATAGCTTTCTTTTCCTCAATAAATGTATTCTGCTCTTAACCTCCATTGTTCACAAAATCCCTTTTTTGATTTCAGAGAACACAAACTTGTGCTGTTGGTTAAGATCTCCCTCCATTCTTCAGGTCCATGCTGCATTTCTCTAGTGAAGATGTTTTGCTTTGAGGAGACCACATTTTTCATTTTTTTTTTATCTTAGTCTCTTATTTGGGCAGAGCACATTCTACAGTCACTTCTCAGATAAATAATCTTTCCTTCTCTAAAATTGGCTTACTCTACTCGTTGTCTGGACTTGGAATTCTATGATGGAAATCTTTTTTACTTCACCAAGTGGAAAGCATTATTTCAATGATGTCTGGCTCATTATGCTGCTAAACAGAATGGAAAGCCTTTTCAGGTTTTGATCCTTTGAATGTCACCCTCATTTTAGGTGATAGCTTAAGTAAGTTCATTCTTTCTTTGCCAAAGCAACTAGTGTTTTGATTCCTATCATCAAACATTATTTTTTCCCAATATTGAACCTCTTATAAGTGAACTCATATAATGTGTATCCTTTGTATCTGGATTCCCAACAGCATGTTTAATATTCTTCTTGTTTAATCTCCATCAGTGATGTAGGCAAAAGAAACTTGCAACCTGAAAGATATCTGGCACAAGTTTGCATTCTCTGAAACAGAAGAATGGATTTGATGAACAATGGAGGTTAAGAGCAGAATATATTTATTGAGGAAAAGAAAGCTTCTGTCCAAGAGAAGGAAAGAAGGGAACCCAACTGAGTTGCCAAGGACCCCCCCTTTTCTTAGGATTTTTATAGAGCAAATCCACAAGGTGAGATGTGTCCAATGTGGGAAACATGGAAACTCACTAGGCAGACATGAGATGGGACAAAACTATGGTCAGCCAATAAGATTGTGAGCATAGTTGTTTAGGTAAAATTGATTAAATTGGAATCAAATGGGGAAGCTAGTTATGTAGCAAGTGTACATGGATACAGAACAGGGGTTTCCCTCTAGGGGGTCAGGTTAGTGACTCTGCCTGGCTTTTTCAAGTTGAGTGATACCTAGTTAGAATATCAATTCCCCAATGTCCATCTCTAAGGAAATATGTAGGCACATTTGCTTACTCTTCTGTCTTGAGGCCTCACCCACAGCAGAGGTGTCTCTCTGTCCTTTTGCAAACTCTCCATCTTCTGTGCTGTCTCCTTTGAGGGTCCAGCCCTATACACCTGCCTATGTTTTTATCTAACTCAGCTACCTCCAACATCAGTAGTTAATTTCTTTGTATTGGCTAATAGTATCAAAGATACGTGGCTTATATATCTATTCACTGGTTGAGAGAAACTTGAGTTTTTTCTAACTTTGGACTATTGCATTATATTTGAACAACTGAATACTTTTTATACAAATCACTTGGTTCAATTCACTGGAACAAATTACTCAACAGATATAAACCTTAGAGCAGCAGATATCAACAAAATAAGCAAGAAGTATATGCATTTATTAACATCCCCTTATTTCTATGGAAGCACATGAACTACCTCAAGTGTAGTTAATCTTTATTTCCCATGTTTGCTTCCTCAATCAGTATTCTCTAGAATTGTTGGCAAAATATGGATTATTAAACCCCACCCTAACCCAAATAAATTGTAATTTCTAAGAAAGGATGATTTAATTCATGAGGTGGGAGTCCCTGGGATCTTAGATGTACCCCAGATGATTCTGGTATTTCAAATATGAGCATCACTATGTGCAATAAGTACACTTCAGCACACTGATGGTTGGTTGGCCAGGGGCATTATTCCACCTTTGGTAAGTCATCTGCTGACACCTTACAAGAAAAGGACAGTCCCAGAGTTGGAAGTGAGATGGCTGTGACTTGCTAGACTATCTTGCTCAGGAAAATGTTACTGATTTTTCACACAGTGCTTCATAACATCCAGCAGACAGAATTTTTTTTACTGCATGTATTTGGTACAGGGTCTCACTATGCAGCTCAGACTCATAGTGGTCCTCCTGTTTTTAGCTTCCCCAGAGCTGGGATTGCAGGTGTGTGCCACCACGCCCTGTCTCTGACAGAAAATTAATGATCAAAAATCAAGAGTGCCCATTATATTTGATTCCACTACTAACTGTTAGCACCACCCTCAGAAAGTCTTGTCCACTCCATGTGCCTCTCTTTCTTCTCACATACAACAAAATGTCTGAAAGAGGTGATGTCACTAATGAAAATTATCCAAATTCTGAAAGAAGGCTAAAGACCATCTTAGAATACTATCTACCAGGCAGTTATCTCCTAAGGGTAATTAATTTGCTTGACTCAGAGCCTATTATTAATTTTCAGCAAACAGATGAAGAGCAACATAACTTTCATTCCATGGAGATCCAAATGACATCTATTTAGTAGAAGAAAATAGTGCCTAAAATTGGTAATTTGTGAAATGAAATCAAGACCTCATGCCTAGACACATAGTGAGGAAAATAGGAGGGAAGAAGGGCAAAGAAGAGAAGCTACTTCATGGAAAGAAATAGGATGAGGATGGGGAAGATTGCTTTTAAGCATACTCATGCATCATTTTGTTGAGGGTCTTAAAATTTCTCTTAAAAATCTAAA
>PVKN010009749.1:0-23393 GCA_004027915.1 Capromys pilorides
CTGACTTCCATATAATCCTTCCTGGTTTTGTGTGCATGGGTAATCTTCCATAAAAACTATGCTAGTCTGTCTCTGTATCCTTTTTCTGCTCTTGAATTGTTTTTCATCTTAAGTAGATTACCCTATCCCCACCAACAAAGAAACCAGTTAATTTAATAAGAATATTTGAGGTAGAGACCTTTTGTAATAGATAATATGTCCTTAGGAAAAAAATTTCATAACTGGAGATAATTTGCTTTTAATTTCATTTCTGATTTTAAAAGTCTTTGTTTTAGCATTTTGAAAAGGTACTGTTTAAAGGCATTTGTGAATGATTGAATAAATATAGAAATAAATGCAAAAAGTTTAATGCATGAAAAATTTATGTTCCCCTGGGAGTAACAATAAATAAAGAAGAGTTGATGCAACAGTTTTTCCTTAAAGAATAAGAGTTCTGTTCTCTTTCCCTTTTTCCTTTTTTGTCTGTCTCTCTGTCTCTGTCTCACTGTCTCTGTCTCTGTCTCTGTCTCTGTCTCTCTCTCTCTCTCTCTGTCTCTCTCTCTCTCTCTCTCTCTCTCTCTCTCTCTCTCTCTCTCTCTGGTGATACCTAGCATTGAATACAGGGCTTTTAAATTTCCAAATATCTGCAGTCTCACAAAATTTAGTAATCTTTCTATGGATCCCACTATTGCATATAAAGAACATAATCCTACTTTTATAAGTACGCAATTGCACAGCACCAAAGAGCAACCAGCATTATCACCAGTGTAATTCTGCTTGCTTTGATGTAATTGAAGGTTCATGCAGTTGCAGATTATTTTCTGTAACTGAGAGATCAGGTGACTACCCGTGTGGGGCACAGCAGAATGCTGGCATAGGTAAAGGGGCAGGGAGTAGGTAAGTGGTCATGCATACATTTGGCAAATCATCCAAGTAATTCTTCAATTATCCAAGTGACCTGATTAGGAGATGTTCTTATGAAGTCACTATCAAATAGCCTAGAACCTCTCAAATATCAAACAAGTTGAGAGAGATTTGATAATAGACACCCATGGCATGCTCTTTCCACTCCCAGTTTATGGGTTGGACAGTTCTGAGGGAAGTAAATACAATATATCACTTATGTGAAGACGCCCTGACTCAAGAAACTTTTAAGTCAAAGTGTATCACTTAGATTAAGCTCCAGTACTGGGTCCCACCCTTTTTTCTATGATTTATGGATTTTGATTGTCTGATTTATAACCACAAATCCAATTAGCGAAAAGTGATGTTAACCTTTTCAGTCATTTACTTGTCAACATTATAAGGTAAGTCCTAGCACTTAAGTATTGTGCAAATATCATAGTCATGCTAGACTGGCTGAACACTCATTTGCCAAGTATTTATGAGTAAGAAATCAGCGGCATGACAATTGCCATAATTCATTTGTGTCCTAACAATGACATAGGCAAGACAATAACAGAAGTGTACATGTGTATGTGTGAGTTTGTGTGGGTGGGTGTGTATGCGTACGTGAAAGTATTCAAGTGCATTGGCAGGTAAGAATCTGATTTGCTAGTGACTCAGTCGTGGCATTTGAGATAAAGGTGTTAAGGATTACTTTAACAGAATTGAAAAGATGAAACCAAAGGTTCTTGGGTAGATCAAGGGTTCTGCTTTTAATAATATTATATTAAGATGACTATTAGACATTGAACTCAGAGTTTCCTGGAACATCACTGGACCCACATACCTGGCGCACAAGGGAGAGATTGGAGGCACACCCGTTGGTGTGGAGGTCATCGGGTCCAGCACGACCTCCACAGGCCTCAGAGGAGGCAGCTCTGCTGTGGGAGTGCATGCCTGCTACCGTGGCATGCTTCTTAGCATGTCATGCTACAAAGAACAAGCTAGGAAAATACTTGTGAACAACTTCCTGAGGCCAATATACGTAGGTGACAGCTGTCAGGCTAACAAAAAAGAGATAAAACTTGAGAAAGCAAATGTGCGGAGGTGCCCGGGATACACTGCCTCAGCGAACCCTGCCAAAACATGTACTGCCCATTATGTAACCTGCAGTTCCTTAAGAAGAAGTGAAACACATAGGGGAAGACAAGCTTTTTGTGAAGAAACAATAGCTGCAAACTCTAAATTTGGCAAAATATATTTATATTTCCAAAAGTTCAGCAAACTCGCACCTGTCTAAACTCAAAGAAAACTATGTTGAAGCATATCAAAATCAAACTGCTGAAACCAGAGACAGGGGGAAAAAATCCTAAATGCAGCTAAGGAAAAAAAAAACTCACACTAGAAGCAAACCTAGAAAGGTAGATAACCACAACCAAGTACTACCAATTCCAGGAAGGCAAGGCTAGTTTCATACTTGAGTAGTCAATGTGAAAAACTACTTTAAGGTTGACATGATCAAAATGACATTTCGAAAGGATTTGTTTGGAAGTGGCAGAATGAGAGCTGAAGGAAAATGTAAAAGAAATTATCGGTGACCCAAGAGTGAAGCAAAGACTGCAGGGAGACGGTGGCAGTGGGACTGGGAAGGACATGCTGGCTGTGAGAGCCACTGAGGAATAAAATTCATTTAGGTGAATAATTGCAGGGAGGGCGGGATGGAGGGAGGGATCAAGCGTGACTCAGTTTCCTGTTTCCTGATGGCAGAAGGGTGGGCTTCATGGGTTAGGACCGAAGGGCAGAGGTGTTGAACTGAGGCAGAAGGTGTTCATTTAGCAATGGAGATGCCAGGGAAATAACTTAGATATTTGGGATTAGGGCTCAGAAGACATGATCCAAATATGGGATTCACGTTTAGCCCCAAACGTTGATTATTCTAGCCATGAGAACACAATCTGCTCAGAAATGAGCCAGCGAGAGCACAGAGCCCGTCAGAAGGGACCCCGCGTGCCTGGCATTAACCTGGGTATTCCCTAGTTCTTGGCAAGGAAGGCATGCTGAAGTGCTGTGGCTGAAGAGCTGGTGTAGACATGAGATTCTCAGAGGTCTTGGGGAAGTGCCTTTTTAACACCTAGGTGGGAGGCATTCTGATAATCTGACAACTTGCTTAGCTACACTTGTGCAGATAGATGGACGGTCACTCCAGAGGCTGAAACAAGGTTGAGGACTGTTTCCTCCTGTCACAGGTCATACAGAAACTAGGGCTTCTCTTGGGGTTTTCATCCTGCTGAGAACCGAGATAGTCGTGCTACAATCAGCAGCTACATACCTGAGGCAGCACTGGAGTACAGGGAGAACAGAGAATCCGATTTTCCACCGAGTGCCACAGACAACTGTCAAATACAGCAGCCCCTTAACCATGACCAGAAAAGCCACTCGGGCCCTGCTTCTATCTATAAGAAAAGAGGACCCAGCCTTCAACACCGAGTAGCTACTCATCCCGAGCCTGGTACCCTGACTTCCTAGGACAAGAAGGGCACGAGCCTCACGGGCAGCACATTGGACTGGCTGGGATCCGGGGAGCCCATTCCTGCAAGATAAACATGACAAGCTGTTGCAATAAAAGCTAGAAAACAGTGGATTAGTGAGCTTTGCTTCCAGGTTAATCTTTTCTCCGGTTGGGTCCACCCAACTTCCCACAGCCTATTTGGGGGGACGTGGAAGGGAGAAGACCTTTGAGAAAACTAAGTCTTATTTGCATACAGCATAATTAAAACACAAATGAAATATAGCTCCTGAATAGAGAGGGAAAATACTCATATCAAAGGCGTGCAGATGTACTGCAGTTCCACGTAGTCTGAGTCAATTTCAATGGAAACAAAAACACTTAGAGTGTCATAGAAATAACATTTGCCAAAGGGAAAGCTGAGCTGGCAGGACTGATCTCATTCTGATAAATAAAAACATAGGCATTGGTTTGAATTCACAGGTTAAAATGGACATAAAGCACTCTGTGATCTGCCAAAGTTTGCTTCAGTGGAAGCTTTCTAACTTAAGGGAAACTCATCTTGTGGCTAAATAAACAGTCGGAGTCACTTAGCAGGTCCAAGCGGAGACACATTGGCCGAGGTTGGTTGGCAGACTTATGAGTGCGTTTGCGTCCGTCCCTCACAAGCATGGCCTGGGACTCAGGCAACAGCACATCCCACAATTCATCTGCAGATGCCAGAAAGCCCATTAGAACCCCTTGATGCCACCTGAGAGAGAGGCCACACTCACGGACTTAGTGCAGCATTCAGGCCGCTTTTCCTGGAGTGCCAAAAGTTTATGGGCTTCATCTGAATGGAGAGGAATCAGCAGCTTCCTGCTGATGCTAGCCCAGCTTTTCAGCTTTTCAGCTGCTTCAGTGTGTGTATGCTATACAACGTTGGAAACACAGTTCTCTCCCTGAGCAAATAGCAAATGGCCTAATGGTTTGTTTTTGTTACCAGAATTGGAAGTGGGGAGGAGAAGCTACCACCCACCCCCAATGTCTCACTCCATTTGAGAGCTGACAAAAATCAAATTTGTTCATTTCTGGCAAATACAGAAAAATGTCTCGTTAAAACATAGATTGCAACAGACTTGGACAACTGCTCTGGAACCTTGAAATTATGCTGAAATAGGGTTAGAGGCCTGGAACTGTGTCATAGTTGAAAGGCTGTGATGCTAACAGTGTCCTAAAAATGGTAGCATCAAACAAAATCACAAAATAATCTACATTTAGGAGCAAATAAGTTTTGTTAGGTTTCTTCTTTTCTTTATCTTTCTTGCTTTTTTTAAAGAGACTGATTGATTGATTGATTGATTTTGGTGCAGGGTCTTAGTGCACATCTCCATCTCATACTGATCCTCCTGTTTTCTGCCTCCCCAGTGCTGGGATTACATACATGCACAACCCAAGGGTAGGGGCAGCGTGACATGCAAGGCCAGGGATTAAACCCTGGCCCCCACGCTTGCCTAAGTAAGTGCTCAGTCCACTGAGCTATTTTGCTGACCCTAAGAGAAACAGATTTTTGTTCTGGTAATATTTCAATATGTCAGAATCTTACAGAAACAAAAACACTGATGAGTTTTTCTCTATGTATCTTAGAATCAACGCATTTCTTCATAGAGGACATTCTCTTTCAATCAGATGGGCAATTTTCACAGTGGGTAGTATATATGCAGTAAGAGAGAGCACTATCCCAGGAGCAGCAAATATCTGTCAGGTGGGTCACGAATGCACCCAACATCTGTCACTGTCAATTGATTGTGATGCACTTGGGTGAACCACAGGTTTTCTTCCCCAAAAAGAGCTACTACTAATTAATCAGGGTAGAAAAATGAAATTAAATTAATAACTTCAATCTAACATTTTTTATAACTAATCTTTAGGGAAGACACATTCATGGACTCTTACTTTTCTACTTGAATCTTGTTGAAACAACATAACTTTTAGGTGTTGCTTCTTCATTCATATATGTGTTCCGCTACCATTTATGGCGCATCTACAATATTCCAAGCTTTGAACAGCTTTAATGATCTGGCAGTAATGAAGCAGACAGCAATTTCCTTCCTTGTGGAAACTAACTATAACAGTTTCAGAATTATGAACCTTGAGCCCTCTGATTTTCAAGGTTATATTGATATCCTTTAATTTCCTACAGTTGTCATCAGTTGATAGAGATACTCAAGTGAAGATCTATTAAGTTAGAACACACATGAGCACTTTTCATTTTCTATCCAAATAGTACAGGCCACAAAGCTAGTGTGACACATAGTTAGTGCCCCAGGGGTCCTGAACAGATAAACAATAACCAACAAGAGCTGGGTATATATTGGTCACACATTGAACTTTGATCAGTCAGTTAATAATTGTAATGGATATAATAATTATAATAGATCCGACCTTTTCCTGTAGTCAGTTTGCTGGAGTAAGAGAAGACATGGTGAAAGGAAGTAACAAAGCCAGAGTAATTATTTTCATGGAATTATTCAGATAACCTGCATATAAAATGTGTGATCAGGAAATAACTAATAATTCAGGAATAGGTTTATTTTCTAAAATACTATTTTTGATCCTATTAAGTTAGAACATGATCCGTTCAACGGAGTTCACATTCTCTGTGCCTGGACATTTTTATCTTTGTGAGTTAGAGATTGATGTATGAAAATCAGTCTCTGCGCGCGAAAAACAGCCTTCTACAACCTCATTTTGTGTCCCTGTGGGGTTCAGGACATTGAACTAAAAAGAATGGGCTCAATTCTACCCAGAACAGCTGATGTGATAGATAGAGAACACACAACCAGTGCTGAAAAGTCTGCACATCTAAGTTGCACCTCGTCTGTTTCCTTCTTTCTCATTTATTACACTGCTGTTTTAAGGTAAAAGATGTTTGACAGTTTCATCAAAACTGCCTGACAGTCTTCAGAGAGGAATTTTAAATTTGAATGTAGTGCAAAATTTCTTTTGGGGGAGGAGCGTGTATCTTCCCAGCATGAAGATATAGTCGCACACAGAAAATAGAGTTGATCAGCGCATGCAACCACAATTGGATCTTTGAAGCTTTGCGTGCATTTGCAAAAGGAAACTCACCTTCAGCAATATGTTTTCCTATAGAAAATGAACCATCTTACAAGCTTGGTTAACACAGAGAAACTGCTTTGGGTTAAAGTAATTTTAAACCTAAGTGTTTTTCCCATGGAGGAAAAGATTTACATTTTCTTTATGAGTAATAACTGTCTAAGACAAGATATTTGTGTATCATTGGGTAACCACATCCTTATGAGTAAAAATATTTTATGTTCTAGCAAAAATATGCTGCTTCATACTTACTGAAATTATCCTAACGTGCAGTTGAAATGCATGATAAAAGGACGTCTTTTTTTATAGTCATACATTACTTGTGAAAGGTGGAATGCAATTAGTTGAGTATTAGGTAAATTTAAGTCAAAACTTCTTTTATTTAAAGCAGTCGACATTTTTCTGAAAGCAAAATGTTAAGTTTGAAAGTTGTAGGGGAATAAATAATTGTGGGGCCTAAATTCAAATATGGCATCCCGTGCATAGATTCCCTTCAAACTTCCGCTTCTCAGATGGAGTTTAGAATAACAATCCATTATGATTTTATTCAGTGCATAGTCTACACGTGATATCTTACAGAGACTTGGGGTGACACCAGGGCAGACACAGCTGGTACTTCCTGAATAAGAGAACAAGACAGTGTGATGAAAACGCAGACAATAACTCAGGGATCCAGAAAGCTCTGACCAATAGTCCTAAGACCAAACTCTTCCAGGTCCAAGGGAAAAGTCACCCTGGTTGCTTCTGTATCCAAGTTTCCCTTCTGGCTCGATATTCCCTTTTCATTAGCTTGACCCTACAAGTGTATTCCACAGACCCAGCCTCACTCTGGGGGCCCAGTAAGCATTTGACAAATGGTAACTATTTTTACTACACATTTGCTACATATTTATGGGGCCAAAAAAAAAAAATGGAAAAAAGGGAACTCAAAGTACAAGTAATTTATCTCTGTCCATGTTTCCATGTTTTATCCCTTAACCTGTCTCCCTGCCTTATGCTGCATTAAGCAACAACTCGCTGTGGTCCATGCAGTGGCAACATGGAAAATTAGAACAAGCAGTCGTGTCGCAGTGTATCTGGCAGATAAAATGCAGAACAGAGTTCACTCTGGCCTGGGAAACATATTTTGCCACCAAAATCTAGCAGGACCTGGAGGCAGCCATGTAGGTTTTATAAACACAAGTACCATCAAGTCTCCCTTAGAATCCCTTACATGTCTTTCCTTTGAAACAGAAAGAGCTCACTGCAGCTGTGAATGCTGTTCCTGCTTCTTTATTTGTTACAGAGGCAGAAGTTTTAATGAACATTTTTCTGAAGTATTTATCCAGTAAGAACTATTGATTCATTAGAGGTCATTTCTCTACTTTGTCTTCTTTGGTACCATTGTTCTTTTGTGATTTTTGTTGTTTCATCCAGACTCAAACTATCATTAGGCAAATAGACAAGGAGAAAAAAAGAAGAACCTGGGGCCAGGGTATGATAAAGCCAGAGCTGGAGAGCTTCACAGAGGAACTGTGGATTAACATACCACTAAAATTACATAAAGTGGTGGACTCTGCTGAGTGCTTCCACAGGGGCCCATGCAGCTCTTACAGCTGTGTTTTCTAAGGTATAAATCCTAAAAAGGCACAGTAACCATTTATTTCAGTATAAAATCATCACAATGCCATGAGGTTGATTTAATCTGTCGAGATCTATGGAGTATTTGTGGATGCACATGTAAATCAATATATAATTTTTGTTGTCTTATAGTTATACCTTTCCTTACCTTTTCCAAAGCAATCATGCCTCTATCAACTTAAAAGTTTAGCTCTTTCTTCTCCAAAAATTATTTACTAATGAACAATTAATATGGAAAGGTATAATTAACATAATGATGCTGTGGGATTGCAGTATATAGAAACTGGAAATTCCAAATGTTACATAGAATGTGTTCACCCAATACTTATGTAAGGGTATATATATGTAACATAATATATGCCATATATAAAAATTACATGGCATAAATCAGAAGCGATATTTTACTTTCTGTCTGGGAGTTTTATTTCTGTTTTGTCATATTATTTTACCATGTATGTCCTGAAGTTTATAGACCTAACAAATTTTATTATTACTTATGCATATTCAGCCAAAATGTGGAGAGTTGAATTAATTTTTTTTAATTTCCTGAAAATGACCACAAGGAATAAAATAATAATGATATTGGAAACCAAGGAATGGGAAGGGAAATTTTAATACTCTACTGCCTTATTAGATCTAGATCTGGGTTTTTTCTAATTGTTCTTCTTGGAGAGGGATATTGAACGACGCAGAAAGGAATTGATTAACCATTCCCTGATGGAAAGAGCATCTGGGGTTGCTTCGGAGACCAAGTAGCGCATTTGTGAGCTATTTCTTTAATAATGACAAAGATCGTTACAGTAATTGTAAGGGTAATCATTCATAGAATATATAGCATGCCACATTTTTAACAAATTTTTTTATCTGTACTTCACAGAACATGTATGAGAAAGTTTACTTTATTTTTCCCTGCCTTTCAAATTAGAAAAAAAGAAAGCAAAAGAGTAGCATAAGAGGCATAGAAATTAAATCTTGTTTCCGAAACTCCGCTGTTCGAAGCCGCAGAGCAACTCGCTGACCTCAACCTACCCTTGGAGCCAAAGCACTCAAGCAACTGCCCGGCCCACCGTGAGGCTCTATCAAACCTTCCCCGTTCTGGCTGCCTCACTCAGAGGTCCACAGTGCGGAAGATGTGATGCTCGGCTCCACCTTATATTAGGTACCCTCCTTTGGGCGAATTTTCTAGGGTAAAGAATCGGGTCACTGCGTAGAGAACCCCGGCCCTTTGACATTTGGAGATTTCTGAAAGATCTACAACCATGCCGGGAGCCTATCATTCTCCCTGCCTTCGATTCTGTCCGCTCGAATGCGACTGCTCCATTCACAGAGATGGATCCCTCGGTCCGCTGGAAGTCAACAAAGTTTATTCTATGGTGCAGAAGCTTTCTTTTCTTCTTGTTACCAGGGATTGAATTCAGGACCTTGTGCTTTCCAGGTAGGTGCATATGCCACTGAGCTATCTCCCCGGCCCTATGCTATATTTGTCCGTATTCACCTCCAGGAAACCCTCCAGCGCAGGGAGTTCTGCCTTCTCCGTCCTCTGCCGCGTCTACCAGTTACTGGTACATAGCAGGTTGCTGAATTTAAAATAATGACAGGTAAATGTAAAGAAGCATAATGTCATGTCCTTGTCAGTCACAACCAAAGATAAAGGAGTCACAGGCAAAAACAAACTGAAGGAGAAAAATATGTAGTGGACAAAAATGATCTATGTATCCATTTAAAACCCAACACATGATTTTAGCTTTAATTTCATGACTCAGTCTTTCCAGTGTGCGTATATAACTTATAGGAAGAGTAAGACAAATACTGGGTTATGGGAAATGTAAATTAATTTTAATCTAAAATGAGAAGACCCCTTCCGGTGGACAAACAGGGCAAGGAGAAACTGGTGAAAGTGCAGTGGAGAGACCACAGAGCCACAGACTTTCAGAGGCTGACGTCTTCCTGATAAAGAAAATAGGAGAGTCAAAAGCCTACCATGGCCAGCGGTTTTCAGAGAGCTAAATGCCCTGGGGGAAGAGAATCGACATGAAAGAACAGAATTTACAACATATCTGCTCTGTTAGCCTGGTCTGAAGAGAAACTGGAAAAGAGGCAGCCTGCATTTGGATGACCACATCTTCCCTGGACTGACCCTCTTCCTCCAACCTCCGTGTGCCTGGGAGCCTCTGGTCAGCTGTTTTTCTCTGTTCTAAACAGAAGCTGGACCAGAATTTGTTCACTTATGTGCTGGGTGTATGCATTGTTCTGGATCTCAGAATTTCCTCAATTATGAAAATGGAAGTTTGATCTGTGGTAAATAAACACCAAGAACAGCAGCTAGATCCGATGGACTAGGTCAGGACTCTTAATGTATATATCATGAAAGCCTGGGCCTTTTCAGAGGAAACTCCACAGAATAAAAGGACGCAGTCTTGGTTCAATCTCCTTTGCTCAGAAAGAACCTGGTCTCTAGGATGTTGGATATTTTTTGAACCTGCTTTGATGCTAAATTCTTGGCGACTTTGGGTAAACCATTCAATCACTAAATTGGCTCTTTCAGAACCTCAATTTCTTTCTTTATACAATGAGGTCATAAAACTACCCCCTGGCAATATCATAAAGTTAAATGCTTTGTAATGACATCAGTGCATGGCACTTAGTAAGTGTTCATTAAATAACAGTTATTTTATATATGCAGTACTGTAGTCACTGTCTTTGGTGAATGGTCTCCAACATGATGTAGGGTATCTACAGTTTAGGGATGCTGTTTATGCTATTAACCACTGAGATGTGGGATAGAAGTATCTGAACTTACATGAATATACCTGCTCATCTAGCTGTCAAACTTAAGAACATCAGTTAATGTTGAAAGGGTTTAAGGTCTGTCTGCTACTCCTCTCATCAAAACAGGCAACTGTGACTGATGGGTTTTCCAGTGTCACAGCGGAGAAACAGGCAGAAGGAAAAAGGGAAAGGGGTTTTATTATCTTGGAGGACATAGAGAGAATTTGGGGAAGGTACAAAATTCTCTGGATTGGAACAAAGAGAGGCTGAGGCTTTTAGGGTCTTTTGTCCCAGGTGGAGTTTGAAGAGGGTGTTTAGATATACTTGAGGAGCTGATTAGGATCTTCCCTGAGGCAGTGGGAAAGGTGATAGGAAACTGCACCCTGGGCTGAGTTGGAAAAGAAGGGGGGAGGTGGTCTCTGGGAAGATAAGCTGTTGTTTTAAGGGCTTCAGACATATAAGATGACCACCAGAATAATTCAGCAATGTATACTAGAAACATAACCTACCAGTGACCACTGCGCCAGTGCAGAACGGTTGACGTGATACCTATCTCGTGCGCCCGTTATGTACAGCAATCATTTCTGAATCACATTATTTCATCTTAAAAAAAAAACCTCACAAAATAAACAAGCGGCTTGAAAGAATTCCTACAGAAGAAACGATGATTTCAATTTAGTATTTTAAAAAAGCACAACAAGTTCAGGGAATCTCCCCGAAGCTGGCAAAGCCAGCAGCCCTCACTTCGTGAGTTCTTTGCCTTGTGGCCTGCAATCAATAGAAGCTGAAAAGAAGGCAGTGGCCCAAGAAACTGTGTTGGAAACTGACAGACACCACCATGAGCCGTGCACATTCATGAGCAGAGTAAGACAGAAGTGACTTTAATTTCTTCCTTTAATTTTTTCCACTTTTCTATTCCTACATTATTTACTTGCTGTAGATCTGGGACCGTTTGGGATGGGGTCCTGACACTCTTTTGAACACTGCACTCAGCAGAAAATATTCGCTAGGCACCCCCCAAAGCGCAGTTCGTCCTTTGTCTTCTGGCTCTCTAACTGCTTGGAGAGGAAGAGGAAAACAAGCTGAGCTCAATCTGAAAAAAACAAACAAACACGTAAATTTGAATATTTTATTCCTAGGTAGGGAGAAGTATTAATATTTCACTGGCTATTGCTCAATTTGTTTTTAGACAGTAAAGATTCCAAAAGCTTTGCATTTACCAGTCAGCTCATTGCACTTTCGGGGCTGTTTCCTTAGTCTAGGAGGTGTCGTGGAACCACTTTACCTCTCTGCTCACCTCGCACAGGGCCAGTGGAAAGCTATTCAGAGCTCAGGAAAACGTGGGTTCTTCAAGGCGGAGGTGACCTCTGTAAAGTTAAGGGAGCAGCAGTAACTCTAAAAATTAGCATTAACCATAAAAATTAGCTCCATACATTGAGCCAGCACCACAGATTGTGTCTCTCAGTATTTCAAAATTCCTCACTTATCCTTAGAGATCTCTGTGTCTCTACCTATCCACTGATGAACTGAGGGCTCTCTACCCACAGAGTGTCTGGCCTCGACTTCACTTACCCCTCGAATCCTTCGATTATTCTCTCTGTACTCGTTCTGTCTTTAGACAGCTCAGCCGGTCTAGCAAAGTCGTGTATGTTTGCAGCAGATGTGCCTCTCTGGCTTATTTTTTATTCAATTAAAATATATATCGATACTTTTATTCTAAGGCCTTACTCGATTCAGTTGGATAAGGCTTGCATGGCTGCAGCCACCAAAGAGATCTTCTTCTTTTCTCATTCTCCCAACCCTCGATTCTTGAAACTGTAAAATGCTTCCAGAGCTGGACAGATCGGTACAGCTAGAGCGCTCTGTCAATCCTGCTCCACAGGTGACCCACCCTGAAGTGGGGATTTGTGCTCGTTAACCTCTCTTTGTGAGCCAGCAAGCTTTCCATCTGTAAAGCAAGCATCCAAATAACTACTGAAACGCCTCCCATGTTTCTGAGAAGGATCCAGAGTGACTGAACACTCGCCTGGTGCTGCAGAATTCTTGGGCTTTTGAAGGGGAAGAGGACCTGCTGCTCACGGGGCTGCCCATGCCAACTTCCAGATGGAACTCTGGAGCTGCACAGAGTTCATCCCTTTGCACAATCTGTTCAGCAAGTCCTCCCAGGGTTGGTATGGGCTCCGGGCTGGTTTGTTTTTCCTGGTCACCATGGAGCTGCAAGATTCAATCACAGCTACAAGAGCATCTCAGTGCCTTGGAAAGGAGAGAGGGTGCCAGAAGCGACTGGCCGTCTTCGGAGAAGCTGAAGGGCGCGTAGCAGGAAGCAGTAAACCAAAAACTACGACTGCCAAGAAATGACCTAGACACTGTTTCCTTGGCATGGGTGCTGGAGTTCTTCGTGGCTAAGCAAATAAGACCAATGGGGAAAAAAGGCAAGGTTTTCTCAGGGACTCACAGTGATGAACCTCCTGGCTGCAAAATAAGTGAAACTGGGTTTGCAGAAGTTCAGCGCTGGCAGAGTACCTGAGTTGTGTCCAAGTTTATATTCTAATCACTTAGGTTGGCAAAGCTGCCCAACTCCAGAAAACCTCAGCTTTTTGTCTGTAAAGTGGGTATAAGAATATCTACTCAAGGGAGTTGTTGAGCAAAAAGCATAAAGTGAGAAGCACACAGAACTTGAAATACAAGAAGCTGCAGTAAGTAACTGCAGGTTTTGTTATGCCAGTCCTTATAAATGACACTATTCAAAGTTGACACTAAAGTACAGGCCTAGATAATAGTTTAATGCTGAGTTTTCAGGTTGGCTCTATATTTTATTCTATACTTGAGAAGGCATGACATTTTGAAAGAAAAACTATATGTTTTTTCAAAGGCTTTAAATTTCCAAGCCTGTGCAACTCCAACATTATATAATTTTTGTGGCTCTTAAGTTTTATGCGTCTTGCTTTCCTTGGTTAGCAATCAAACGCTTTCCTTGACAATAATCGTTTTCACAAGACCCACTGTGAAAGGTGATATGTGTGGATTTTCAGGGAATCATTTTAATAGCATGATTGATTCAGACTCCCCCTGAGTTCTTACATTGCCACCACCCATCCCTAAACCGTATGGTCAGGTTAGGATTAATGACAGAAAATTCCCTCAAATGATATATCAAAATTCATAAAGCTACAGGAGAGAAAAGGCACCGCAGTAACTTAACACTTGGGAATTCCAAGCCTGGTCACTTTCTCGCCAGTCCTTTCAGCTGTAGGAGCAGCCAGGCTGCTGGATGCCCTGGGCTTCTCTTGCTATCCTGTGTCCTGCTCCCCCGTGGGTATCTGTAGTGATTGCCATCCGATCCTCTCTTCTGGAAGCATTGTCGCAGTGGGATGGAAGATTATTTTATTGCCATTTGATGTTTCTACTGTCACTGAGTTATGCCGGCCCAAGAACATAAAAGCTGCTCCTTTATGTATCATGGTTAAATGCTTGATAAGCAGAGAAAGGTTTTGACATTCAAACTGGCCTATTCTGGAACCTTGAAAAGGAAATGCTCACTCTGGAGTTTTAATAAAACTCCAAAGAAAAGGTTCTGGATTTAATAATATGAAGCAGGAAAAATATTTCTTCCCCCAAGAAAGTTTTCATCTGCCTTGCTCAAATGTTGGCTGGGTGGCAGCAAGAAGACAGGCTGAGAGTGAGGGAAAGAGCAGGCGAACGGCCTGTTAAGAGTTCTGAAAATTCAGGTTGCTCGTGGGTTCCACTGCATTAATGAAATAGTGGGGTGGAGGAGCTCCAGCAAGGAAAGTCTTGGACCTGTCTCATGGATATGGCACAATTTTAATTTTAATTTCTAAGAGCAGTCCACTGGTCCACTGTGAATTTATTGAACTAGATAGGATGACTTTTAGCAGACTTTATTCTGCTAAAATCTGTCAGTATGTCATGGTTTTTTTTTTTTTTTCTTTCATGCTACTGGGGCTTGAACTTAGACCTCGTGCATTTTGGGCAAATGCATTCCCCCTAAGCTACATCTCACCTGTCCGTCCTTACCCCTGCTGCTGTCTTCTGGCAGGGGCCTGAGAGACAAAGGTGTAGAGAGACAAACTGAGATAGGCTAGAGAGGGGAGCATAGGTGGCGATGAACCAGCCTCGTGACCCTGCTAGTCTGCAGCCAGATAGCAGAATTCAAGTATCTCCCAGCATGCCTTGCGGGCATTCTTTTTTTCCTTAATAAAAAGAACATAAGAGCCGATTCCCAGAAACCAAGTATCTACTCTTTGAATGAATTGAAAAGCTACCTAACTGAATGGGAAGAGCAAAAGCTAATCTACCTCAGACTCCCAAAGTTCATGTTAAAGAGCAAAGCTGTTCGTAGGCTCCACAACTGAATAACATAGGAGAATTTCTTTTGAATGCCAACCCTAAAACGGAATAAGAACAAAGGCAATATTTGAAAAGTGCCAAAACGTTTTTTGCTAGGATTCTTAAAAATAATAATAGTGCCAATGCTGGGAATAAGTAATCAAGTTACTGGGTGTTTCATAAGTTTGATACTGCCAGCCACATGCGGAAGATTGCAGGCACTTTTTGCTGATTATGACCGCTGTGATGTTTCAAAGACCTTTTTCATTCAATTCGTTTATCTCCCTCTGTGGCCAAATTGCTATCCCTCCCAGATCTCTGCTGGGCTTTGTTCCTCACATTTCCATCTTGCTCAGGAGGTCCAATACATAAACAGAAGAAGTGGGTGTTTGGATCTGCGGAGCTTAATTATAATCTTTTTTTCTGACTCTTGCGCATTTCTTTTTCACTGATTCTAATAAAACGAGACAGTGGGGTCCTGCGAGTTGCCTGTGTGTTCCAGTCTCTAGCTTTTTTAGTTTTCATTTTTTTAGTTATACGTAAATGACTTGATTGTCAATGCAGGAGCCAAGGAGAAAGTCCTTTTGATTTCATTTTAAATTGCACAATTGAAATGAGCTTGCGAGCATCCTTCCCTCCTCCATATGATCCTCTTGCTTTCATTGTGAAGACTACAATAAAATAAAAACACAAATGTAAAGAATTATTGGTTTAGATGTTTTTGGTCTCTCTTTCAAGCTATCTTTTGATGTTTGCCTCGACAACTACAATGTTGCCGGCACCAGGGCTTGAAGTATTTCCCCAACCACTGGTGCCTTTGCAAACATTCTCTTAGTATTAAAACAAATCAAAATCAGGAGGTATCTAATTGTGCTGGTTTTGATTTTGCTAATACAAAGTGAAAGATTAAAATGGAGCAGTAATAGCAAAAACATTTCTTAAAGCGACAGCCACAGCAAACCCTAAGAGGCAAGGAAACCCAAAAATGAAATTCTTGAAAACAAAAAGGAATTTCAAGCGAATATAATTGTTACTGAGGTCACTTCAAAACCTCTATTTTTAAAAAATGTTACTGTTTGGTTAACGGAAGTACTGTGAAGGCTTCCACAAGGGTCAGGCCTATTTCTCCCTGTCGTATTTATAAGTTGCCTTGTACTTGTCATTCTTGGGATGTTTGGGGAGTTTTTGGCGGTCTGGGTTCTTCCCAGCCCAGGAATCACCTTTCTCTCCTCTGCTTCCCATTGACCACTAGAGCTGCAGCCCAAGGTTCCACATTTGCAATTCTATGATTAACCCCTGTAAACAACAGGAGCTTAAGGGTTTCCCTGCCCCCCTAGAGATGAAAAGAGACTTGCATGGAGCATCACTTAACAAAAAAGGCCTTGGTGGGGTTAGTCTGTCTTTGCTTCCTGAAGCTAGAGTTTGTCTTTTTGTCACTGTGCGGGGCAATTTTTATCTGTTGTTCTACAGTTGCTGGGGCATAGGTGGAAAGGCGTAGTGAATCAGCGTGATGTTTCCCATTCAGTGCTTACCAAAATGAGCCAGTAGTAGGAACTGCAGCACAATCTGCCCCCCTAGCCAGCTCTGGTCCAAATGTTTGGGGACATTATGCCATCTCCATTCTCTTTGCAACCACACTTCTGCCCCCCAAGGAAGTGGCAAGTGGGCAGACTTGAAAAGGTAATGACCAGCCCTCTGGAAGACGTCCTTAGCCCGTGGTTTTTTCAGCTCTGCAGAAACCTAGAAAGACTGAGCACATCTCTTCTAGCTCTGTGGCTCCTTTGCAAGCTCCTCCGAAAAGCGAAGACACCCCCAGCAGGTGATGTCTCATTCACACCTGGTAGAAACTCATCACCTACCATTCTGTGACACGTTTTTCAAGCTCCAAATTGGAAAATGTACTTTGACCACTGAAAATTGAACCTTCAGACTGGTTGCTCTAATCAACACTTACTGCACCTTCAATCATAATTTCATTAATTTAATGAACAAGAGGAGTAATGACTGTTAGCCACAGTATGAAGAATAAACAGAGTTGGCCTGGGCAAGTGGAAAGAGGGTTGAGGGAGAAAAAAGGGGAATTTAAAAACAGTGAAGACAGAAGTATGTAACTGTGTAATATGTCCAGAGGAGCTACATGAGGCTCATGATTATAGATTTACAAAGTAGGAGACTAATTTAGGGGTGTAGGCAGGAGATAGGCTCTGGAAGGCTTTGAGTTTTAATCCAATAAAAATCAAAATTTAATCTACTGGGAGATGAGGTGAAGGATGAGGGGCTTGCAGGGGGATGGCAGATGCTCAGAGTTGCAACCTTCAGAGGGGTCCAGCAGCCCCACGTGTGAGAACCAAGAAGGAAGTTGGGCAGGACCATGAGGATCATCCCACAGGAAACGGGGTGAGGCTGTGAGCCCCGGAGAGTCTCCTCAGAAGGCCAGAAAAAAGCAGCAGCCTGAGAACACATCAGGAGGAGAGAATTGACAGGACTTAGGCGCTAAGAGGAATTTAAATGCCAGACCCGAGCCAGAGGACATCTTTCTGTGTAAAGCTGCCTCTCAGTCTCCTTTCTACTGCATGTAGTGATCACTCCCTTCTGGATCATTCTTTTCTGCACACAAATAGGTGATGATATGTTATTGATTATTAAAGAGAAGCTCTTTTACCTCCATTTTTCTCCCCAACCATTCTCATTCTTAAACCTCATGTTTTGTCTCCACATTCATGAGGATAAATGTTTAAATCAAAACTATAACACACGAGTCAATTTTTATCAAAATATGCTCTGCAGCAGCTATCTTGCACCAATTTTATTTCTTAATGTTCCTCTACATATTATTCTGAAGTCTATTACAGCTGATTTAGCTCCCATTAGCACCATTGGGGGTCCTACAATATTCCATGCTACCTTGAAAAGAAGTGTTGATTTTTTAACCTTCTATAGTATCTGAATGAAAATATTTCGTCAACATATTTAGCTACCTTAGAATTTGTCTTATGGGCATTATTCTGAGGACATTAATTATTCTCTAGGTAAGATTTTGCAGATCTATATTGTGTCAGAAAGAGTTGTTATTCAATTTTAGGTCAACTGCAAATTATACAGTGAAGTTTTAATTCCTGTCAATTTCAATTCCTATTAATTATTTCTACAAGTTATTTGTACAAGTCGAATACAAACTGGAACAAGCAGTGTAAGTTTATTTTTATTTCTTAGCTAATGACATATAATTTTTTATCAGGTCTTACAGAATTACCCTCTTGTCAAAATTGCTAACATGTCATGAGTGACTTTTTCATGCATGCAGGCTTTCTATAACCTCTTCTCGCGGGGGCCACCTCACCTGTGTGTTTCCAAGCCTTCCCAGAGTAAATACAGTAGCTTAAGGTCAATGTCGAATGTTGGCAGTTTTCTTCTTTGAGTTCCTATGGCCTAGAACAGGTGGAACTTCAATAAAGAAGTTTATTTTTTTCTTTACTGGTTGTACTAAACAACCATCTTTAATACACGGCAGAAGCAAGAGGATTCCTGAACTTTCCAGCACTGTATCCTTCCAACCTCACAGTTTCTCTGTTTTGGTTATGTGTGAACTACAGTGGTGGAACTAAGAGTAGGTTCTCTGTGCGCAGCAGGCGGGAGCAGCCTGGACTGTGGGAGAGCCTAAACAGCTGTGCATCAATCCCATCTCTGTTCCCCTCACAGCTCCTCTGCATAATATGGCCCCACCTCCTCTCCTGGACAGTTCCCTGTGCATGTGTGACTAGGATAGCTTAATGAAATCTGGGGAGAACTGAGGTGCAACCCTCTCAGGCCTGACTCCATCCCAGGAATGTCTATGCTCCCTGCTCCTCCTGGGCATGCAACAGAGGAGACTCCTAGGACATTGCCAAGAGCCATTATACTTCAAGTGGTCTCTGAGTCATTGTGTAAGGAGACCTACTCCCAGGAGGAACACATACACTAGCCTATCTGCATGAGTGAGGAAGAAGTCTTACATGGCAACATCACTGGAATTTGTCACTAATTCCTTATCTGTTTTTAGGCTGTTTTTAAAAATTGGATACAGGGTCTCACTACGCAGTTCAGACTCTTAGTGATCTTCCTGTCTCAGCCTCCCCATCCCTGGGATTACAGGTATGCTCTACCATGCCTGGTTTTGGGGTTGGCATGACCAGGGTTCCGGGACCTGCACAGCATGCGGTACCGGGGATCAAACTCATTGCTGTCCTAGCATGTGTCTAACACAAGTTCATAGCTACAGAATCACAAGGCAGATACAGAGCATTACTGGGAGTAAAATGAGTGGACAACCTGATAAGGAAAAGAAGAGCGAGGTGTAACTATCAGCCGAAGGCAGCCCAGCCATGCTGGGTAAGCACCAAGCTTTCTCTGACTTCTGTGACTAAACTAACCGCACAGAAGTGAAACTTCAGACTTGCCTGTTATGAAGCTAAAGGTGTGCTCCCCTCAACTGGCGACAGTGTGTGAAAGCACACACTTCAAAAAGCTCTAGCTACAGGGCAGTTTCCACGCATGTGCCCACCATCCCCAGCACGCACACACGGCACGGCTGATTTCTGTCTTAATGCCTGGTCCCCTCAATGAAATGGACAGCTGGATGGTAACAATCTCATTTTTCAATGACAAATTCCTGCTGCCTCTAGGGGGGCTGTACCCCAAGACAAATGCTGTAGACCTAACACCATCATCAAGTCCTGCTCATCAAGCCATGCAGTGAACCATTCGTAGGAATTAGCACTGGGGAAAATACAGTTTTGAGTGTTTGCATAAACACAAGTCCTTCAGTGTTGGTAGCAACATGCTTAGAGATGGAGCGGCTGGCTGGTTATAAATCAGTGCCTGCCAATGATCCCTGTAAGGCTTTTGCAGACCTTCATGAGTTAAATCTAAAATTTGTATGGAAAGGTTAATAACTTACAATAGGCTCAAACAATCTGGAAAAATAAGAATGAGGTAGAAGAAATCATTCTTCCCAATTTAAATGCAACTTATATATCTACAATAAGACAATGGGGGAGAGGGAGTGGACACACAGAATGACAAAACAGAGCAGACCAAGATAAATAGATCTATGTATGTATGGTCAACATATTTTTGATGCAAGTACCAAAGTGACTCATTGCAAGGACAGCCTTTCCAACAAGGCTGCTGGAGCAACTGGATATGCATAGGCAAAAGAAAAAGGTATTATTATAATTCTTGCATTTGTACAATACTTAACTCAAACAAAAGAAGATGCATGCCCTCACAAAACCCTAGGCAACTTTTCATAGAAATTCACTCGTGACAGTTACAAACTTGGAACAATTCAAATATTGGTAGATACTCAAGCAAATAATAGTAACTTCCTACATTGGGATAGTACTTTGGAATATTACTCAGCAATATGGAGAAATCTATTAGCAACACCTGCAGCAACTTGGATTGATCTTCAGAGAGTCATGCCGAGTGGAGAACCCAATCTCTAAGGTTGCCTAGTACGTGATTCCATTCACATAGCATATTGGAAATAACAGAGCCACATGGATGGAGGGCAGGCCAGGGCTTGGCAAGAGCTCAGAATGAGTGGCTACCATCGTGCACGTTAATTGTGGAGGTGGGCATAGAAACCTATACAACAAAATTGCGCAGAATTATAGACATGCACATATAAAAATACAGTTGTAGGTACATGAGAAACGGAAATCACAGCAGGCTCTGTGGACTCTACCAATGCTCATTTCCTAGTCTGGTATCATTTCCTATGGGGTGTGACAAAAAGAAATACAGTGAATTTTTAAATTAAAAATTAATTACAGGGTCAGCCAGATAGCTCAGCAGACTGAAACACCTGCTTAGGTAGAGCTCAACGTCCAGGGTTTGATACCCAGTATGCTATGCTGGCCCTGCCTCCAGGGTATGCTAAGATGGTGGTTGAGACTGGGCATGGTGGCACATGCCTGTAATCCCAGAGCTTGGGGGGCTGAAAACAGGGTATCACTGAGTCCGATCTACATAGTGAGACCCTATAGTCCCTGTAGATCCTGTGCCAAACACATTAAAAAAAAGATTTTAAATAATTGATTGCAATAAAAGACCCATTGCTCTCCACCCCCATCAGATTTCTCCCCCCAACTTTGAACTCCCTCATCCTGCTGCGCTTGCCTCTTTTCAAAGCTGAGCCGGAAGTCCTCTTCCATGAGTGTCTCCAGCTGCGCTCTTGTGGCTGCGTTGATGTCCTGGATCTCTCTAGAATGTTGACCTTTCATAGTGACTTTGGCTTTGGAGACCAGCCCAAAGTCACTCAGTGCCATGCCTGGTAAATAAAGAGGCTGGGGACACAGTGTAATGGTTGTACATGTTTGTCTTCTATTGGATGGCACTCAGCAATAACATGCACTCTATTTTTTGATCACAATAGGATTTCCAGAGATACTTCATAAAGTAGCAAGAATGATATCTTAAATACATTTGAAAGGAAGGGGAGCATTTTGAAGGGTGTTAATATTAATGACAATGTGGCTTTTATTAGAAAAAAATGAATAGATAGATAGTTAGGTAGATATATTTGATACAGGGTCTCCCTGGGCAGCTTGGACTCACAGTGATCCTCCTGTTTTCAGCCTCCCCAGTGCTGGAATTACAGGTGTGTGCCGCCACGCCTGGTCTCAGTGGCTGGCTCAGTGTGCTGAGAGCTGAGGCTGTTGCAGCATGCAATGTTAGGAATTGAACCCCGCTCCCTAACTTGCCTAAGTAGCCCCTTAGTCTGCTGAGCTATCTTGCTGGCCCTTATAGAACTCTTTTTATTTAAACATACATTGTGCTTTTTAATCATCTGTTATAGATATGCCTGATGTTACCATTGGGAAGAAATTATATATATATATATATATATATATATATATATATATATATATATATGCACACACACACACACACACACACACATACACACATATAATGTCTTCTTCTGATTCTATAATCATTGCATCATAAAAGTGAAAGTTACTGATTTAACGTTTGTATTGGATAGAGAAGAAGCAAATTGAAAATGCCAAGGGCTGGGCGCTCTCTGGAGGGTTTTATTGTAGGAGCTCAGCAGTGTCCCTCTGAGAACAAAGGTGATGAGGCTAAGGCCATAAAAACATTTACTAGTTAAGACCTCAGTGTGAACATTCTTGTCTGTCTGTCTGCCTGCCTGTCTGAGAAACAGATTGGCAGAGGAAAAATCATTAAGAAAAGAAATAAAATTAGAATTAAATTTGTTCCGTGATTTCCATGCATTGAGTTTTGTTCAAGTGCTCTACGGCTATGAATTCACTTCGTCTTCCACACAAACTCCTGAGTTCAGCACAGTTATTAAAGAACCCTTCCTCGGTGGTACAGTGAGCTCAGAGCCATTAGGCAAAGCCTTGTTTTCAGACCTAGACAATCCGCCTTGCTCTTGCCGGCGTGTTTCTTACTTCTTAGCGACAGAAAGTGAAGGATGAAGATTACCCATGGGTCCACGTTGCCAGGGAGGAGGCCTCTGCTTCTCGCCCTCCTCCTCTCTCTGCCCCGTCCATTCATCGCTATCACTGTATCACTTCTATTTTATGAAGGGCACGCTTCCTGTAGAAAAATAAACAGCACCTCGCCTTTATTTCATTCACTTAAATCTAGAAGAAATACCTACACCCTTCAATTAAACGTCGCCTTCCTAAAGCTTTTCCTACTGGCAAGTCATAATAACGACCCTCCCAAAATGTGTCCCGGAACACAATGGTCATATTTATTGCGAGCCAAAGTAAACAGGTGTGTCTACCGTGTTGTATTAAAAAAATACCATCCTATCTACTTATGGGATTTCTACATCGCGGCTTAATCCTTCTATCCACACTGATTTATAAGGCTCTGGTTTCCGCTTCCATCCAGAGGGATGGGTCCCCAAGATGAATGGCTTCCTGCTGCTTAAAGAAACATCCCCACTCGCGTGTCTCCTCGCTGTGCTCTCAGATGGCACTTGAAGAGAGACGCCTGCTCGGCAGCTCCGCAGAGCCGCTCTTCTGGCTGGTTTGTGGCAGGAGGACCCCGGCCCTGCGCTGCTCGTGTCCCAAGCCAATTCTTTGTCAGTATTCAAGGCAATGTTGTTCCTCTCCTGCATTCTGCTTTCTTGAGTGAAGCATACTGACTCAGCCTCTTCTGACAATTT
>PVKN010009750.1:0-15396 GCA_004027915.1 Capromys pilorides
TAAAACGACCTTACAGACAGAGTGCAGTTCAGTTCTGTGTTTGCAACCGAAGATGCCCAAGTAGAAACAACCGTCTGAATCCTGTCCTTCCACCTCATTTTTCTTTTCTTTTTTTTTTTTTCCACCTCATTTTTCAAACATTCAGCGCACACCTGCTTTCTGAGGCTCAGCACAGAGCTGCATCCTTCCTGTACCTCAATTCTATGCGCTTCCACTTAAACAACAACCTCCCTTCTCGCTGCACTCTCTCCACTTTCTCCTTTGGGAATTCGGATGTGAGGTCTTCACTTACAGCTGCTTGGATGCAAGGTCCTCCCTCCTCCTCCTCCTGTACTCTAAGCCAGTGGTTTTGAACTATCTGTGCTGAAGCAGCATTGTATTTAGTTTCCAGCCCACCAAGAATGAACTCCTCCATGGCAGGTAGAAACCCCAGAATGACTTCGAAAAGCCTCTCTCTTGTCCTACAACTCCCTCTGGAGTGTGGATGAGACTAGGGGCCATGATGGGCTATTGCTCGTTACATGGCGAAAGGACATTATCCAGGTCAACTCAAACCTAATCACACACACAAGCCAAGAGCTTTCTTCATCTGGCACTGCCTTCTGGGTCCAACATTGAGAGGAAGCATCAGCGACCACCAACCTATCAGCCATGGCAGTTAACCACCCTGGAAGGATATTTGGCCTCTGATGACTCAGAGACACTGTGCTGAGCAGACACAAAAGGTTCTGCGAAGCTTTGTCGAAACTGATCTCTCATAAATAAATAAGTGACTGCTGTTTTAATTTACTTAATTTCAAGCTTGTGTGTGTGTTGATGGTACTGGAAGTAAACCCAGGGCCTCAGGTATACCAGACAAATGCTCTGCCACTGGGCTATACCCTCAGACCTTAATTTATTTATTTTTTAAAAATAGCATCATGTTACACTGCCCAGGCTGTCCTCAAACTTGCAGTTCTCCGGCCTCAGCTTCCCAAGTACCTGGGGTTACTGACGCGCACCACCATGCCTCCAAGTGCTACAGCTATTTGTTAAGCACCAACAGTAACTGGAACTAGTATAGAGCTTGTGCCACATACAATCCACCCCTGAGCTCAGCAGCGTATGAACTGACATATGTTTATTCAATAGGAGGAGTCCATTGACCATGCACTGGCTGTCACGGCAATGTCAAATTACCACAGAAATTTCGGAATGTTTTCCCTCAAGACTTGTGTTTATCCCATTGTGAACTGCAGACATCCATCTTTGAGAGGCACTGCTGTAAAACACATCTGGTCCAGGCCTGTCCTTATTAACTTCTGTATCTCCCAAGTGCCTGTTAGGATTCCTGAAAACAGAAGGGACTTGCTAAATATTTATGGACCCAAAGAAAGCTGGTGAAGTGGTAATCCAGAGAAGAGAAGGAAGCCATTCTGGGTCCTGGAATGAGCAAGAATATGTTACTCCTAAAATCCTTCCAATTGAGGCTCTGCAAACCCAGCTGCCTATGTGTGCGTGTGCGTGCATGTGTATCCACTACTAGGGTTTAGATCTGGGGTGGGCCCTAAAAGCTCAATTCTATCCGCATTCAGAAGGTGGCTGGGCCATGGAAGTAGTAACTCATCAGTGAATCTGCCCACGAATGGTGCAGCAGTTGAAGGTGCCGTTAGCAGGCGAGGCCCACTCAGAAGAACATTGGTCACTAGGATGTGGCCTGGAAGGGTCTGTTTCCTGTCTACCGTGCTATGAGCTGCTTTCCCCTGCCAGGTCCTCCCACCATGCTCTGTGCTTCAGCAGCCAGCCAGGAGCAGAAACTTCTGAAACTGTGGTCCCAAACAAGTCTCTCTTCCTCTAAATTGTGGGGTGCCGGGTATTCTGTCCTAGCAATGGGAAAGTAGTAGACTGTCAGGTGTAGGACTGTGCAGAGATGGCAGATCAGCACACGGCATTGCTGGGATCAGGGGAGTGGACTGCCAGCCCAGCACAGCCAACGGTCACTAGGTAAGAGCCAGCAGTTGTAAAGGCTTGCTTGTTAAAGAGGGCTCAAAAGTTCAGACTGCTAGAGACTATTTCCTGAGTTGTAACACATTATGCTGGATAAGTAAAAACATCTGCAGGCTACATTGCGCCCACCAGTTTGTAATTCCTGAGCTGAGTGGCTACCTCTATGTGACAGGGAAGGAATAAGAGACTCTGAGAGGCCACAGGCTTCACCGTGAGTAGACAGGAAGAGGGAACAAGGCCACCATCAGAGGCGTGCGGAAACTCGACAATGATGATGACAGCGATGACCAATGTTTACTGAGCCCTTGTTGTGGGCAAGGCCCAGCACCAAACAGTTGGAGATACGATCAATTTCATTTTATCTCCAGGACGGTCTGACGAAGCAGGCCCTGGGATTTTCTCTTTCTACTGACTTGAGAATAGAAGCTAAAGAACTCATCATGATGGCGGCATGCGCAGGCAACACAGTGCTCATCAGCACATTTTTACAAGGTGAATGCGTTTCCTGATGCCCATCTCTGTTTCATTGCCCCTTTAACATTCTGCCTATTGAAATCCCAAGTTCATATTCAAGGTGTAAGATCTACCTCTTAATTTTTCTCTATCACTTTAGCCCAGGAGAAGCCAGCCATGGGTGACCTGCTTCCTGCCTCCTAGACTCTGAGTGGCACAGCCTGTGCCAGCCTCTGGCCGCCCCTGGACCTATGGTGGGTCTGCAGTTCGTGCTCTGTACGCAGCAGCCAGTACCTCAGGCTCTAGTGCTATAGCATTTTCGATAACTAGGAGGTAGAGAACTGAGCAGGCAAAAAAGGGCCTTAAAGTCATCATTTAAATCTGTTATTTTCAAACTATGTTCAACAGATCCCTTGGAAATACTGCAACTAGGAGGAGTTGGAGCGGGAGTCCCAGCATAAGGGCCTCTGATTTCTTCTTTGTTCCACATTAATTAGGCTTTCAAGTAAGATTACGTGCGAAATATTTCACTGCTTAAAAAACAAGCTTGGAAACCAACGAGCTAATCCAACCCTTTCACTGCATTTTTGAAAGCCAAACCCTATAATTTGATTTGCAATTATAAAAATAATAATGGCAAATGGTGAGAGATTCGAATAGGCAAAAGAGTATACAATGGGAAATAAAAACTCTCCAGGCCCACATCCTGGTCTCACACCTTAGGGATAGCCACTATTAATGCATGTGTGTGTGTGTGTGTGTGTGTGTGTGTGTTTGCACGCACGCACGCATGTAGATCTATGTGTTCCTCCCAGAATTTGTAACAAGCCAACTCAGACCAAGAGGCTGGCTTGTCTGAGACTACTGAGCCAGGCTCTGTGCCATTTACTACAGTTCTTTTGCTCCTAGCCTCTCTTTCCCTTCTATAAATTAATATATATATATATATATATATATATATATATATATATATATATATATATATCAACACGTTTTCAGATTGCAGGCCATCTTCTCAATCCACACACAGATTCCAAAACTACTTACTGTCCTTCCCATGTGATTCTGTCTCCCACAACCTCTGTTCCAGACTCAGGTTCTCAGCACAGACCAGGGTTCCAGCTAGGAACAGGAAGCTGCGCCCCAGAATGGGCCAATGAAGGTAACTTGGATTTGAACCAGCGTCCCCTGGGCACAATGTCTCCGCACCCCTGGCCTTGGGAGATCAGGTCTGGGGTGCCTCTCGGGGTGCCCTTGGCGTCCTAGCCACATTTCCTGTCTTCTGTGCCCCGGTCATTCTCTTGGGTTCCCTACCTGTAACCCCCACTCCCGCCTGCTGGAAGCCTCTGACTTCCTGCAAGTGGAGCCTGGTTTGAGCTCGGCAGCAAAGAGAGGAAGTCACAGCATGGAGCTGCCCTCCTCCTAGAGGGCCAGTGCCCCATGTGCCAGCTCTGTGCCAGGCTCTTCTGGTCCTTAGCATTACTACAGTTAAGAAGCTGGTGCTATTTTACTGGTGAGGAAACTGAACTGATAGCTGGGATAGGGAAATGACACTGGTCACCCCAAGACTCAGGGGGATCTGCTCAGATCCTACTAAAGGCTGCCGAGTTGACCACATGGCCTTGGACTCTACATCCGTGCCTGGCATCAGCCCCATCAGATCCCCAGGGGAGACAGAGAGCCCACAAGCAATCTCAGCAGACCCCCACGGGTATCACTCCCTCATATCCAACAGCCCAGCTCCGTCTTCCATCTGTTTGGTACAGGGTCTCGCCTTGCAGCCTGGACCTGTAGTGATCTTCCTGTCTTAGCCTCCCCAGCATTGGGATTACAGGTGTGTGCCATCATGCCAGGTTTTGGTGGCCAGCACTGAGCACCTCGAGTGGGGTCAGCACAGCATGTGGTACTGGGGATCAAACCTACGTCTTTTTGCTTGCCAGGCAGGCACTTAGACCACTGAGCTATATCCTAGGCCCTACTTCCTTCTTGAGGCTTGAAGGGGACTGTGAATCCCAGAAAAAGCTGCAGGTCTGGGAAGAAATTAATCCCACGTTTCTTGTCACCATGGGTGCAGACTCCCTGCCGTTGCCTAGGTTACCTGACTGGAGTTTAAGCCACCACCGATCACTCCTCTATTTACCTCAAGTAATCGCATTGGCCCAGCTCCCTCTGGGTACACTGCTGCACCCCTCAATGACCCAGAATCCTGTGAGGAAGTTGGGGAGCACTTCTGGTGCATCAGACCTGTATGCTGTGGGAGGCTACTGTGGAGGCAGCTGGGGAGAAGACCTCCATGGAGGACTGTTCCCACACCAAGAAATTTCAACTATCACTACGAAGGCCACAGGATGCTGCTAGGCAAAGCATAATTATAAGTTGTATTATTTGGGCTATTCAAAAGGGAGGCGTGAGCCCTGAGAAAACAGCTGTCTTGTGTGTGGAGGGCCCTGTTTCATTTTTCACACTTTTGAAAATTACATAGGAAGGAGGCAGAGGAGGAGGGATGCCTCTCCCTGCCACCCTGCACAGGGCTGGCTGTCCAAGAACATGCTCTGTGGGCTGGCCTGAACTTGAGCCCACAGCCTTCCGGCAGTTCTGGCCCCCAACGTGTGTGCGTTTTGGTTTCTTGGTCACAGGTGACTGGACGTGTGGCACTCTCTGGGCTACTGTCTCAAATATGTAAGGGCTCAAAGGACACCAAATTAGTAGGCATACTGACCTCAGCTCGCTTACCAGATACAAATGGACAGAACATATGACAGACAGACAGATAGACAGACAGACACTGAGGCAGTGACAGGTCTATACCCTTTCAATCCCTGGTGGGCTTAGGAAGCCTAAATGTAGCAGAGCCGAACAGAGAAGCCGGGGACTCTTTAGACCCTTCTGCCACCACCGTCTGCCCCGCACTGAGTCCTGCGCTCCTTTGTAGGACTGAAGCATTGCTGCAGACCATCACTGCATCCATCACATCACCTCTCCATTTGTCTTTCTGTTAAGGTGTAGTTGTCCCTGGTAGGTGAATCTCAACTGGCCACTTGGTGTTCCAGCAGCTGTGACTTCACGAGTGCCACTCAGAGACCAGGCCTGTGTTTCTTGAGCTCTGCAGACTGAGTTTATCCAGGTGACGGCAGGATCAAAGGAAAACGTGTCAGTGAAAGCATTCTCTGAGGGCCACACACATGGGTGTGGTCACTGCTGCCCTCTAAACTTGCCACAGTGAAGCCCATCCAGGATGCAGAGCTCTCTGCCAGGGCCTGTTGGGTCTGTAGGTCCAGGCCATGGACAGCCTGGCTCTGCCCTTGTCCTTGTGCAGAATGGCACTGTTGGCTCCAGAAGGGCAGGTCGGCATGTGTGCTTCACCACAACACGTGACTCACCAAGCTCCACCCTTTGCCCTCTGAGATGAGCACAGCGGCTGCAGCTCGTGGGCAGAGGAGCACAGACGGCACTACTCCAACTTCAGGATTCACCACAGGGGATCGCTGGCATGGGCAAAGGCGGAAGGACATGGGGTGGATGCTTCTGCTGGGCAGTAGTGCTTCTAGATGCCCCAGCTGTAAGCCAGATGCTGACATGGACTTATGACACGTTATCACACAGGGATGAATGAAATACATCCTAAAAGGGGGACCACCTGATCCCCAAGGAGCTTCGCCAAGTTGCCTGATTTGTGGAAAGCCTGGCATTACCCTAGGTTTCAGGTGGTGGGGTCAGTGCCCTCATCTGACTTCCTGGACTGGCTTTAGGGCCTGGACTCTTTGCTTCTTCCTTCATGGGCTGCTCTCCCCTGGGTGCCACTGTGGGCCGAGGTCTCCCTCCCCTCCACTAGGCCAGCCCTCTGTTCTGGGCCCAGGGATGTTCCAGATTCTCCCTGCTGAAGTCCTATCTGCTTCAGCCACGCAAGGCTCTCTCTGCCAAGTGTCTACATAGGCTCGCTGCAGAGCCCTGGCAGTGGCTTTGCCTGGGCCATGGAAGCCTGACTGTTCAGCCAGCTGCCAACTGTGCTGGTCCCGGCCACATCTAGGCAGCATTCCTCCAGGACATGCAGCTCGCCTTTCTTGTTGGAGTCCAGGCTGCTTTCAGGGGCCTTCTGATAACACATGCACGACAAAGCACATCACGGTAGACCAAGTGGTTCTAGGGCACTGTATTACAGATCTTGCTTTAGAATTCTAAATGCATCAATGGGATTGTGTATGTGTGTTAAAATTACATTCATAAAAATACAGTAAGGGAACAAATGGTAGGATGCAGCATAAATGTTTACGGAAAGCAACTAACTAACATTTACTGAACTTAATAATAAGCTTTAAGTCCCTTTTAAATCTTTCAATAGCTTCTACTGCTCTTAAGATGAGACCAAACTCTTTAAATAGGCCTGCAAGGTCCTACACAGCCCAGCTTCTGCCAACTGTGGCAGCCCACCTGTGCCATGCTTCCTGCTGTCTCAGAGCCCCTGTTTGTTTCCTAGGTCCCTAAATCTACCTCACTTTCTCCTACCATGGGGTCTTGGTGGCTACTTCCTCTTCTGCACACAGTTGCCACACGGTTCCCACTCTACCCAAACTCCCTTCCTGCTGCATCTCAGATGCCATTTCCTCTGGAGCGCCTTCTCGACTACTTAGTCGAGGCCCCTGACAATCCAATCCTCAGCATAAAATGCAAAAGGAGACTTCCATTTGGAGTGATTTTGCAACGAATGCATCTGCTCCTGAACAAAGGAGCCCAGCAGGGCAGTGCAGCACCTGCTTTGCCTCACTGTAGCGCTGAAGCCCTGACCAGAATTCAGTGCGGCAACAGACACGTAGAAGGGCACAGTGAGTATCAGCTGAACAGAGTGAATGACTGTGGGAGTGGGTGCACACTCGTGTTGGTCCCCGGAACTCCTGCTCGGTTGTGTAATCCTCTAGCCTCAAAGTTGCCTTGCAAAATAGGGTGCAGAGAGTGGCGAAGGTCTTACAAGCGTTAAGTTGTTTGCTCAAGGCTACGGTTGTCTAAAGTGGCAGATCCAAGACTTCAACCCAGGTCTTCCTGGTGCTAATGCTTGCAACTCTGCAAAACTCCATCCCCAGCCAGCCAGCCAGAGGACCACGTCCCAAACATGACTTGGGCCTTTGTCTTACAGCACATACTTCTGGAGGGCAGAGCACAGGGGAGCTTTCCTCTCTGCCACTTAGATCTGAGCCACCAAGGGATAAGGACATCCCAGGTTCTTTATTGTGTTTTTCAAAATGAATTTCAGTCTTTTCGAGGGAACCTCTCAATGATTCCAGTTCCTTTTCACCTTCCTCTCCCTCCTGAGGCCTACCCTAGAGTAGGATTTGGACTTTATATACAATGCCGGTCAGTCAGGGTTGGTCTGTCATCTTAGCTAACATTGATGTAGGAATATAAGAAGTCCCAAATTATGTATCAACATGCTTCTTTGCATAGAATTTTCTGCATTAATCTAATGTTCTCTTACCACCTTCATGAAGTTAAGAGTATCCTACACTGCCGAAGTGAGCACTTGTTTACCTAGACTCACCAAAAGCTCACACATGCTACGGTCCCTTCTCCTCCTATGTTGTCATCTGGTACTCTTTCATCTGAATGAGGGAGGGCCTGAAAGCCCACAGCCCTCTTCCAAGGGGAAAGTGCTTGGGCACTGTTGGATAATCTCCTTAGCCAGCCTCGTAGGGGTCTGAAACTCTTGTGAGCAGGATGATCCCACAGCCCAGTGGTGCTCAGGGCTCGCTGGTGCCAGCTGATGCCCTAAGCCCAGCGTTTGGACTGATGCTGTGGGTACATTCCTCAGGGCTCTGCTCCCTCATGAGGCTCCTGGCCAAGCGCTCTGGCTAATTCTATTACTGCATGTAACATCTGACCTTTCTAATGACTGCTCAAGCTGCAAACCTGCTACTAAAGTCTGGTGTTATCAGCAATTATTTGGCTCTGTGCAAAAATGTTAATTTCATGCTCCGTAAACACATCTCTTGTAAAAAACTAACCTGCCTATAAAAATTGGTTTTGACATCCCCAAGATAATCTTCAGGGAAAAGTAAAAAAAAAAAAGAAAAAAAAGAGCATCATGTTAATCAGTTTCTATAGACTTGTGCTTTTGAAGGAAGAGAAATAACCGCATCATAAAGGCTAACTCCTAAGAATGCTAACACATTTTCAGGGTCCTTATACACTTTTCATGGGGTGTAAGGAGTTTGGAAGCCTGGGACAGATGGATACGTCATACCTAAGGTGTCTCCAAACATCTTATTCTGCTGACAAGGAAAGGTGACCTAGAGAGGAGATATTGTCCCAGACTTGCCTGGAGATCTGTATGGGGCCAAGACTCAAACCCACAGGCTTTGATTCCCTGGTCCTATGCATTCTTGGAAGCTATGAGCAGTAAGAGGATAGGGCAAGTCTCAACACTGTGAAATGGGCAGCAGGACTCTTGTCACTCTCTTCGCCAGATTTCCCAAGATGCTCTGTGTCCTCTGACTTCCTAATGGGGACAAGAAAGCAGTGGAAGAAGCAGGACACCTAGCTGAGTCCCAGAAGCACTTTCTGGAAAGCTAGCTGCAGTACTTTACCCTTGCTGCCACCTTCAACTCCTTGCACTCCTCTCAGAGAGAGTGACAGGCTCAGAGCGGAGACATTGAAAAAGCGGTTGGCCCAAAGTCGCCAGAGCTACTCTGCTTTGCTTTCTGTATTCAACTCATACCTCAAATCTTCCTTTGTACTCCACAATTAACCTGTTTTATATTAATAAAACGAATCATGGAGTCAGGTGTGGTGGTGCATGTTGGGAATCCCAATATTCTTAGAGACTGAAGTAGAAAGATTTTAAGTTTGAGTCCAGCCTAAGCAACTTAATACTCTAGTGAGACTTTATTGCAAAACAACAACAACGGGGTAGGAATGTAGCGCAGTGCAAACTCCCTGGGTTTAATTTCCAGCATGCAAAAAAAAAAAAAGAGAGAGAGACAAAGTAAAGAAACATGGCTTTCTCCCTTCTGTTTTCCAAGTAGTCTGAGTAAACCTGAGGCTTTCAGGAGGTGTACATTATTTATCCAGCAGGCACTATAGCAATGTCCAACGTTGGCAGGGCTCCAGTGAACTCTAGGATTTGCAGAGGTGCTGACACTGGGCTGGGGAGATAGCTCGCAGGCTAAACACCTGCTTGGCAAATGCTAGGACCCAGGTTTGATCCCCAGTGCTGCATGCCACTGAAACTAGGCATGGTAGTATATGCCTGTAATCCCAGCACTGGGAAGGCTGAGACAGGAGGATCACTAGGAGTCCAAGCTGTGCAGTGAGACCCTGTACCAAAAAAATAAATAAATAAATTTTAAAAAAATAATAAGAAAAGCTGCCTGTACCTACAGTGGACCAGGTGACGAGCTGTGGTCCGCAGGGAGAGGCGACGCCACTCACAGCTTGGCCAGGTGCGCCCGAAGGAAGAGTACGTTGTGCGTGTGTGGTCAAGAAAGAAAGCCCTTTCCTCATTCCTTTGTTTCTCTCATTGAAAATTAAATAGAAAAAAAGGAAAGCACAAAGGAGAAAATTACGATTCCTTATGGAACACTGAGAAAAGACACAAAGATCTCCCTATAGCTCACACCCTCCTATGAAAACTACAATTAACTCATCCAAATAAAAATGAATTAAAGAAATCTTCCACAGTTCCACCAGCCACTGGCTGTCACTGATAATAACTGCTCTCTGGTTAGCCTTTCTGTCTGATTTCAGAACATGGGTATGAAATCTGAAGCCCTAATTGGAGATCTGGAGCTGGCATTCTTCACCTATCAAATGTCAAGAGCAATATCCTATTAGTACGCATTCTTTGTATTTTCTGAGGACATTATATCCCATTGCTGGATACTTAATTGCCTCTAGTTTTTTGCTATTAAACCTTTTTTCCATGTTACATATATTTTACTGCAATAAAAAAATAAAGTTTTAATGACTATCTTACGAATAATACTTGTATTTATGATTATCCCCTCAGGCAAAGATTCCTAGAAAGAAGGTTCCTGATTCCTTTTTGAAAACTTCCTGTTGCATGTTAACAAATTTCTTTTTCGATGAAAACTTTCTAGGTGCAAACTTTTTTAAAAAAAAAAACAAAAAACGATTGAAAAATGTCTCAACAGAAAAACACTAGGTGACTATAAAGTGCTTGATGAGTGATTTTCAAACCCAAGGCCATCTGGGAGCTAGGTAAGGGGGTGCGGAAACCCGAAAGCCCAGCTGCCTCCAAACAGGGTAGGTGTTTCACCCAGCTGTCGTGCATCCCTGGCACTACAGCGTGGAACGACTTCTGAGGAGAGCCGCAGCACACCGGGACAGGTGGGACCATCTTTTCAAAAAGGAGGCTGTTCACTCCTCTCCTCAGAGGGTAATAACTTGAGAAATATGCATAAACCATTGCTGCTAGAATATAAACAGCATGAAATTATCCAAACTTGGAACCATTAAAGATGCACATTGTGAATTTAGAATCAAAACACTCTATAAATTTATAGCAAATCTGTGCACTGAAAAAAATCAGCCTGCACTATAAAAGCAGCTGTTGATATAAAGGCCCCGGATGACATGCCTGACTATATTCTCCGGGTGAGCTTAAGAATGCGGCGAGCGGGTTTCTCTTGTGTAAGCCTGTCATCAGTGGAAAAGGGGAGACTTGAAGGTCCCTTTCCGGTCTAACTCACTGACTGGTTTAGTTTCACCATTTGTTTTGAAAGAGATCTGGTGAAATTCTCCCTCAGGAATCTAAAGTCTGCCAGACAATGTGCTGAATTTTTTTTTTTTCCTTACTGGGGGCATAAAAGACTTGACAAGTTTTGTAAGGCTCTGTACATCCTTTCCCCAAAAAAAAATAAAAAAAAAAAAAAAAAAAAGAAAAAGTGGGGGGGAGGGAATGTAAGAATTAGAAAACACATTGTGAAATCTTTCTTTCTAGACATCAGCTAGCTGGCTGTGTGTTTCACTTGGAGATCAGGAAGAGCTTCACCCACCATAGCCCAACCAGGGTCCTCAGGTGAGGTCAGGAAGGGTGCTGTGTTGTCGGTCCTGCTGGCCATTATTTCCGGTACACAGGAGGCCAGCAGAAAGCACCCTCCTTCACCATCAGCATGAGGAGCCCACAGAACCAGGAAGTGTGTTTTGGGCTTTCTCTAGGGGAGCAGGCTGGCCTGTACTGCTCAGCACTGGAGTTAATTTCATTGGAGGAAGGCTGACATGGGGCTCATCCGTCCTCATCCTGGGCTGAGGTAAAGTGCTGAGGTAGACAGCCACAAGTCTTGGACTTTTCTCTGTCCCTTGGTATTCTAAAAATTCCACCTCATCATCTTGTGGAGACATTACGTACCAGCCTATGGGTTGGAGCAATCACAACAGGGTAGTGAGGACAGTAAAAAGAATGCCACCGTGCCCTCCACCTAGGCTCACTGGCTGGTGCCCTCTTGCCACACCTGCTTTGCAGTTCTCACTGCATCAGGTGAAAGTGCCTTACAGATGCTGCGACCCCGGCCACCTAGCCTTTCTGTGTGCACCTCTCCAGCGAGAGCACCTCCTATGTAGTCACAATCCCACTACAGTTCTGCTGATGGGAATTATTCTCTGACAGAAACTCTATACTCAAACTTCCTCACTGATCGCTAAATTATTATTATTATTATTATTATTATTATTATTATTATTTGTCTTTTGAGACAGGGTTTTCATTATGCAGTTTAGGCTGACCTCCTAACTAGTCAATGATCCTCCTAACTCAGCCTCCTGAGTGCAGGATTACCAGCATGCACCACCACACCCAACCTACATTTATTTTTTTAACAGATATATAATTCACAACAGAAAACATACCCTTCTGGAGTGTGCAGTTTAGTGGCTTTATATTCCCATAAAGTTGAATATAATGGTGAGGAGCAAACACCACCATTAATTAGCTCAAGATTATTTTTTATCATCCTCAAAAGTAACCTGTATCTATCATCAATGCTATGACTGGACTAGAATGCCTAGGTTGAGACCCTAACCCTAAGGCAACAGCATGAAGGGCTGGGGCATCTGAGGGGTGATGTAAATCATGTGGGCTTGAATCAGTGTCCTCCTACAGCGAGACTCCAGGGAGATCCCTTGCTCCTCAGCAAGGCAAGAAGGGCACTGCCTATCAACCAGAAAGCGGCCCTCACTTCATGTCGAATCTGCTGACACTTTGATTTTAGACTTCCTGCCTCCAGAAATGTGAGGAATACCTGTATTTCTGGGCTACTTGGTTCATAGCATTTTGTAATAGCAGTCACCCCCACCCCTTCCCTGTTCTCGGCCCTGAGACACTGCTTGTCTGCTCTCTGTGTCTGTGGACTTGCCCCTTCTGAACATGCCCTACAGTGAGACTGTATAATCTGCAGCTGACTGTATCTGGCTTCTTCCACCTAGTACAATCGTCCAAGGTGCAGCCACATTGTAGCATGTATCAGTGCTGCATTCCACTTATAGCTCACCACGGTCGCTAGGATGGCTATGCCACACACTGTATATCCATTTGCTTCTAGGAAAAATGCTGCTGTGAGAATCCATGTGCAAGCATCTGAGTGGCCTGTGCCTCATTTCTCTTGGGCTTACAGCTGGACTGGAGCTGCTGGTCACATGGTGATTCCATGCTTGACTTCTGATGGGCTGCCCTCTGTCTTCCAAAGGGCTGCATGGCTTTACAGATCCACCACCAATGTCCAAGGACTTCAGTTTCTCCATATCCTCACCAGCAGTTGGCATTGTTGTCTCCAGATTGCATGTTTCCCCTCAAACCAAGATCCAGAAAGATTCTGCAGTCTTTGTTTCCTTTAATCTGATGACTTCACCAACCTTCTTTTGCCTTTCCTGATATTAACACACACACACACACACACACACACACACACACACACCTTCTAGTTCAGGGGAGGAACTGACTGATTTTTGTAGTACTAGTGATTAAACCCAGGGCTTTCACTTGAGCTGCATCCCTAGCCCTTTAGTTCTTCCTGTGGAAGCAGTCTCATTAGGTTACCAGACCTGGCATTGAACTTGTGATCCCCCTGTCTCAGCCCCAAGGTGCTGGGACTACTGGCTTGTGCCATTGTGCCTGCCTTGAGGTTCTCTTCTCTTCTCTTCTCTTCTCTTCTCTTCTCTTCTCTTCTCTTCTCCCCTCTTCTTTCTTTCTTTCTTTCTTTCTTTCTTTCTTTCTTTCTTTCTTTCTTTCTTTCTTTCTTTCTTTCATCTTTGTGGTACCAGGGATCGAACTCAGGACTGTGTACTTGCCAGGCAAGCACATATTCCACTGAGCTATCCCCCTGGCCTGGGATTTGTTCTTGATCCTGGTGTGATCCCTGAAACACCTTCCTCTTGTCTATTGCACTTGGGGCACAGCTCCAAGGAGATAGGCCCAAGCCTGCTGGCTCTTGCGGCTTTCCATTGAGAAGCGCTCCTGGGAAACTTCTGCCTGTCATCTGCCTAATATGGGGCTCAGCAAAGGACAACAGGTGAAGCTGGCATGGAGGAGACATGCCTGGGGCCTTGGGAAAGTGGGCGGTCAGCTTGGAAGTGGCCCTCAGCGATGCCCACGTAGGCTGCTGTCGGGGGCCGAAGGACTGTACCAGGTGTAGCCCCACTGGCCCTGCTGCTTGGATGGGCTCTGACTGTCCTCACCACCCACCACACAGATGGTGGACAAGTAGTGCCTCAGCCTCTCCTGGAGTAGTGAGGGGAATGCGGAACTGAGGGGGAGAGAGTCAGGGGGCCAGGAACCTGGTCCTGGCCCAGCCCCACTCTGGGTGGGACACCGGGAAGGCAAATGGGCCTCTGGGCCCCTCCCTGACCTAGCATGTGGATGGAGGCACACATAGGGGTTGCTTCAAATGTCAGGGCCTCCCATTCCAGGCAGGAGGCCACCAGCGAATGCTATTGACAATAGCTCAGATGTGTTCCTCGTCACAGGAAAACCACACTAAGGAGAACTAAATCCAGCAGACCACAGGCCCAACGAAACTGCCAGTAACTGCCAGTAACTTGCATGAGCTATGGCTTCACATCTATGGCCTCCCTCCCTCGTGGCTCTCCTACTTGTCTTATCTTACCTATCTCCAGATAGGACAGATGTATCATGGAGCTATCATTTCTATTTTATATCAAGAGGTTCAAAGGTCTGAGAATGGTTAACTCTTTTTTTCTTTTTTTGACAGAGTCTTACAATGTTGCCCGGGCTGTCCTTGAACTCTTGGCTATCCTCCTGGCTCTGCCATCCAAGTGCTGGAGTACAGCTGTGTGCCACCACACCCAGTTTTAACACACCCAGTTTTAACTGACTTAATTTTTCTGAACACTAATCCTGAAGCATACACCCAGTGCCAGGCGATATGCTAGACTCTGGGGCGCTACACTGAGCCAGATAACAGGAATTTTCTGGGTGAGTTCCAGTTGGACACAGATGATTTTGTGTAGCAATAACTAATGCAAGCACCCTAAGAGCACTCCAGCGGATGCAAGGAGGGACTGCAGCCTGCGTTGGTGATTTACCTCATGCAACATTCACAGAAGCTAGGACTCAGGCACCTCTCACTCTCAGCTCCCCACTGAGGCAGTGGGAGACCTAAGCCTCAGATAGCAGGAATAAAACTGGCCTGGAAGAAGACAGGTAGCGCAACGAATTCCTCTTTGTTTGGTGTATGCAGAGCGTAGGAAAATGCTGTCGGTGCCCAGGGCTCTCCACCCCTACAAGACAGGAAGTCTGAGCAAGACTTCCAGGGGTGCAGCCTTGAGCAGCTTGAGCAGCCTGCCCAGCCCCGAGCTCTGCTGCAGGGTATGGCAGGTCCTAGGAGACTAGGACCCTTCCCTCTGGGTCTTGGTTTCTCCACTTAGAAAGTGAAAATGTTTAACAGATGCTTCTTTTTAAGCCCTACCCACTTAGCAGCCACCAGAACTTCCTTC
>PVKN010009751.1:0-23392 GCA_004027915.1 Capromys pilorides
GCCTCACTATATACATAGATCAGACTCGTAGTGATCCGCCTGTGTTCAGCCTCCCAAGTGTTGGGATTATAGGCATGCACTTCCATGACCAGTCTCATTTGCACCCCAAGGGCAGGGCTGGCACAGCAAGCCTGGGGTCCAACTCCAGTCCCTGCGTCTGTCTAAGCTGAGCTATTTGTTTGGCCCAAAGATTGAAACTTCTAAAACATGAGCTGAAATAAACTTCTCTTTTCAGTTGTGGTTGTCAGATATTTTGTTCCAGCAACATGGAAAAAGACTTAAGACCACTGGGTAACAGAAGTCTAAACCAGAACAATGACTATGACAATATGAGTATCATTTGGGACACAGCTGACCGAAACATATAAACAAGTAAGTTGCTGGCTCAAAAGAACTTAAACAGGGAGGGTTATTTTCTCGTGTAATAAAAATGTAGTAGATGTTTCCGAGGTTGATTAGAGCCACAAATTGGCATCTCTAGGGGCAAAAGTGCCCGCCCCGGTTCCTGATATGACCTCTTACCTAGAAAGGATGATCCTCTCTGCCTCCCACCTCCATTCTCACTCCACTCTCTGTTGCTCTCTTGTTTTTGGCAGTGCTGGAGTTTAACTCAGAGGCATACAGTACTAAGCTGTACCCCCAGCTCCCTTCATTGCTCTCTTTTGTTTTTTTTGAGACAGGGTCTCCCTGTGTAGTTCAGACTGGTCTTGAACACTGGGGATAGCATATGCTACCACACTGGCTTGATTTTATTTTTTAGCATATTTTTATTTTATGGGCTGGAAGGATAGTTTGGTGGTCTAACACCACCTGCCTGGCAAGCACAAGGACCTGGGTTCAATCCCCAGTACCACACGCCAGGCTGGATGCACCTACAGTAAGCCAGCCACTGAAACTGGGCATGGTGGTACACACATGTGAACCTGGTGCTGGGGAGGCTGAGACAGAAGGATCGCTATGAGTCTGAGCTGCATAGCGAGACCCTATGCCAAATAAATAATTATTAAATTTTTAACATAAATACATTTTTATTTTATAATTGTTTTAGATTGACTCACAAAAAGATGATAAGATGATAGTACAGAGAGTCCCCATACACTCTCACACCCAGCCTTATATCCTCAAAGTTCTACCCTGGGGACTCACACAGAATGAGGGATCCCAGAAGAGCCACACACCCTGCCAACAGGGTGATCAACGTGGGAGGCAGTAACAGACAGGCCTCCTGTGCCTCCCCAAGAGAGGGACAGCCTGGCTACTGAGTCCTAGCCAGCCCTGCTCCTGCACTCTCCACAGCACAAACAACTAAAGACTGATCTGACTGAAGACAAGACTAACACCCAGGAGTAGCGTTTCACTCCAAGACTGAAATGCTACCCTGCTAGAGACAGTGAGAGACATTCAGGGGAGACTGGTTTAGAGAGGATGAGGACTAAACAGGTCTCCTGGGATCCCCTGGTAGGCTCAGGCTCAGCCCAGAAGGACGGCAGAACCTGTATACTGTGAGGAGCCATAATCTTCAGAGGGGGTGGAGCTGAAGGAGAGACGTGTGGCTCATTTGTACACTTGAGCTCTTGCACCTTACCTACATCCACTGCAAGTTAGTGGTCTGATTTACAGTAGTCCCTCACTATTTTATAGTTCAGCTTTCACAGACTCACTGTTTCACAGGTTTTCAAAAAACACTTATCTAAATTATCGCAAATTTTTGCTCTTTCATGGGGATTTGTGGTACTTTACAGTATGCATATTGTTAAAATTATGTGGGTTTATGAGTTTAGAAATTGGTCAAGAACATTAGAAGTGTTTTTTCAAAGTGTGAGAAAGATGTATAAGAGTATGGAAAGGGTTTATAAAACCTTGGAATATATATAAGTACTAAAGTACAACATTGCTACTTCACTGATTTCCACTTTTCTCAGCGACATTTGGAATGTAACCTCTGTGATAAGTGAGGGACCACTGTACTGTGACTACTGTCAGAATGGCCTAAGTGTCTTAACTGAAACCATTGACCTCTTTGCTCTAGCTAAGGCCAGTTCATGAGAGGTGAGTTGGAGAAAATGATATTAAATATAAATGCCCTGCATGGAAAAAGAAAATAGCCCATAAAAAATGTCCAGGGGCTGGGCATTTAGCTCAGTGTTGCAGTACCCACCTGGCAAAGTCAGGTCCTGGTTTTGATTTTTTTTTTTCTTTTTTTTTTTTTTTGGAGGTATCAGGGATCAAACTCAAGACCTTGCACTTGCCAGGCAAGCACTTATTTCACTAAGCTATCTCCCCAGCCCAGTTTGTGCTTTTTTTTTTCTGGATTTGATTTCTAGTACAAGAACAAAATGAAACAAAAATCTAAAAGTTAAAAAGTACCATGGATAAACGGCAGAACTAAGCAGTGTAAGGACAGAGTAGTTTCAGATCTAGAAGTGTTGTAATCAATGATCAATTACTAAAAAACACCTTAAAAACAACAGGAAAGCACCTGCTTAGGTAGAGCACATGGGCAGGTTGATCCCCAGCATGCCCTGTGGGCCACACCCCAGGGCACACTAAGACAGCAATTGAGACTGAGCATAATCCTAGTGCTTGGGAGGCTGAAAACAGGAGCATCACTACAAGTTCAGTCTACATAGTGAGAGCCGAGCGTGATGGCGCACGACTGTAATCCCAGCACTTGGGAGGCTGAGGCAGGAGGATCGCTGCGAGTTCGAGACCAGCCTGAACTGCATAGCGAGACCCTATCTCAAAAAAAAAAAAAAAAATGAACCCAGTCTACATAGTGAGACCCTGTAGACCCTATAGACTCTGTACTACAAATACAAAAAAAAGAAAAAGAAAAAAGGAAAAAAATGGCAATAAGAAGACATGATCCATTAATTGCTAGCCGACTCAAACAAGCTTAATGTAAGAATTGGAATTAATTAAAAAATTAGAAAACTGAATGAAAATCATAAAAAAAATCTCTGTGTAGAAGTAATAGCAGAAAACTTTCTGGACATAGAAAAAGAAGATAACACACTGATTGTTTCTTTTGAGGCAATGAATTACATGTATTGATTTGCATATATAAAACCATCCTTGCATTCCTGAGATGAAGCCTGCTTGGTCATAGTGTATAATCTTTTGGATCATTTGTTGTATTCTAATTGCTAGTATCTTGTTGAAATATGTTATCACCCCTCCTATTCAATATAGTCTTTAAAACATTAGCCAGAGTAATTAGAAAAGAAAACAAAGCAAATATGTAGAAGAAGGATAGGTATCATTATTTGCAGTTGACATGATCCTTTATAGAAGACCCAAAAAATTCCACAAAAGCCTCCTAGAATTAATAACCAAATTCAACAGTGTATCAGGGTACAAAATGAACACACGGAAATGAATAGCTTTTCTATATATTTAATGAATTTACTGACAAGTGAAATTAGAAAAACAGGACAATTCACATAGCATCAAAAGAATTAAATACAGGGCCAGCCAGATAGCTCAGCAGATTAAAGTGCCTGCTTAGGCAGAGGCAATGACTGGGGTTCAATTCAGGAGATTCATATTTGTAATTCCATGAATAAGTTATTGGAATTACATCAAGATAATTCAAATCTACCACTTACAGTGCAACTCACAGCAAGAATAAAGACACTAAGGCATATCTGTGGTTATGGGCAGCCAAGGGGTCCTAAGTCCAGCCGTGGTGATGGCTGTCCAGAACAGAGGCCTCGACCCAGGGCTGAACCCGGGGTTCTATTCAGTCATGAGGGAGGAGTAGCTTGAGGATGGATGACTGAGAATGGCAGGAAGTAGGTGAGCACTGTGAGCTGGGCTAGACAGCAGGCCTGCATTTACCTCTGCAATATGCAGAGCAGGATAGGCAGGGAGTAATCTGCATTACACAATTGAGACAGTATCTAATGTTTTGGGGTCTGGGGCTTCAGCTCTGATATGTAACCCTTCAAGCCCCAGGGAGTCATAGCCTCTATCTCGAGGCTCAATCCCAGCCAACAGCATGGAGCACTGGCTCTTTGTCCTGTCGACCCTGCTCATATTAAAGAGTGACAGGTGTAGGGACCAGTGAGATGGCTCAGTGGTCTAAAGCGCCTGCTTAGGCAAGTGTAGGCAACTGCAAAGACCGCGGTTCAATCCCTGGCACCACATGCTGCACCAGGCCCACCCCTAGGACGTGCTGAACTGTCTGTAATGCAAAAAAATAAGTGAGGTTTAAGTAAAATAAATAAATAAAGAGCGACAGGTGTGGGTTATCAGGAAAACACGTGTGCCATCTTCATAGACAGTGAAGACAGTCTAAGGTTACCAGCACCTTAGACAAATATGCACTGCTTAAAGCCAATTGAAGGGATTAGGAAAAATGCTAGCCAGCTCTGTACCTATTAATACATGGGTATAGAGTCAGGCTCAACCAAAATGGAGACAATTGCTCTTCTGTCAAGGAGAGCTGCTCATGTGGTCCTCCACAGAGTGCAAAGGAATAGAATGGGCTGTTAGTAGGTGGAAAACTAATCAGAAAAGGACCCAAGGTCCCTGAATGTGTTATTTGACATAGTATATTCATCTTAATTTATATATTCTAAGCCTTGAAAGTATACCATAGCAAAAAAAAGTATACAACAATTTTTTTAAAATTTATTTGGTTGTTACAGGGTCTCACTATGCAGCTCCGACTCATAGTGATCCTCCTGCCTCAGCCTCCCCAGCACTGGGATTACAGGTGCGCTCCACCACGCCTGGACTCTGTGCTGCTCAGCCAGCCCTGGGGGCAAGGCTGGTGTGGCATGTGGTGCCAGGGATCAAACCTCCATCCCTGTGCTTGCCTAATCAGGCACTTTAGTCCACTGAGTGATCTTGCCTGCCCCTACTACGAGTTTTTAAAAGATCACATTGTTGATGGTAGCAGGCTTTGTAGGCATTGGCTGTTGGCCCAGGGCTCCCTCCTGCTCTCCTGGTGGCCCATCGCAGGGGTCGCACCGGAAGAGGGGGTCATCTTCCTCCGTACAGCTCTTCAAGTCATAGTGGAGGGTGCAGGTCCTTCACCACCCACCCTGGCTGACTGAAGCTGAGCAAGACAGCAAGTATCTTCAGGCAGCGGTGCCAACAACCACCCCCGCCCTCTGGACTGCCCAAGTTCGACTTTCTGTACCTCACGTTTTTGCCTGCTGCCTCCAGACTGGGTGGCTCTGGCCAATCTAGTTTGAAAAGTGCTACTGTCTTGGGAACCTGCAGGGCTGGTGGAGCATAGAAAAACTGGTTGTAGTGGAAACCAGGCGTGCAAAGCACTGGCGAAGTCACTGACAGCAGACAGTACTTGTCCTCACTTGCTGACCAGAGAAGGCCTCACACTGTCTGCCCCAGCTGGCCCTTCAGAAGGCAAGGCACAGGCACAGCCGCAAGGCGCACTTCTTCCTAGGGAGGTGGACTCTGAGACTGTGAGCCCATGCTCTGTAGCACCACCTCGAATTCCTGGTTTCATTCTGGGCATTGGCTCTCCCAAGAGCCAGCTGACCAGTTAGCCTTGAGGTAAGTGGAGGACCTGTATCCGGAGAGCTGCATCTTACAGGAGATGCAGCCCCAATACCATCCATCGTTTCCATGCCTCCCTGCCCTGGCTCTGCTCACCACACAGATTTAGGAACCAGCTCCTCAGCCACGCCTCTAATCCCAGCTCTTGGGAGGCTGAGGCAGGAGGATCGCTGCGAGTTCGAGACCAGCCTGGGCTACAACAGTAAGCTCAAGGTCAGTCTGAACTGCATTGTGAGATCCTGTCTCAAAAAGACAAAAAAGAACCAGCTCCTCAAGTCATTTGTCACAAAAGTAATGCACACCAAGGTAGAAAGAACTGAAAGGCAGCACATGCCTATAATCCCAGCACTCAGGAGGCTCAGGCCAGCCTTGGCTACATAGTGAACTACACAGCTAGACCCTGTCTCAGAAAAAAAAAAAGATGTTAACTCTCAGGAGGTATATAAATTTGTGAAATTCAGAGACTCAGTTCTGCCGTTTGTGCTGAGCCTCACTCTTCCTCCCTGATGTGCAGCTGGGCTCGGTGCACTTGGGGCAGATTTGCTGCCGCCACTGGCTGTGCCATCCCAACAAGGCCACCTGGCACCCTGATCTTGGTTTCTGGCTACCGTCCTCCACGCACAGGGAGAGGGCTGGCTCAGAAAAGGACAAGCCCTCAGAACCTCTTCTACCGGATGGTCTAGGAGTCAGGAAGCGCTCCAAACATGCGAGGAGAGGGACATGTTAGAAAGAGCCGGGAGTTAGCTTCGCGGGACTCCTTCCAGGTAAACTCAGGATGCACTAAACAGTAAAATGATGATCACGGATTCCATCCCAAAGCATGAAATAATGCATGAGGAAATACTAATATCAGTGAGGAAGAAGGGAACGCTCTCAGCATGTGTGAGGGTGGCCCTACATTGGTGGCATCAGGAGGTGGGGCCTTTGGGGAGTGATTACAGTTAACGAGGTCCAAGGGTACAGCCCTCATGATGGCATTAATAGCTTAGTAAGGAGAGACCTATATTAACACAGTGACTCTGTCTTACCAGGTGACATCCTCTACCATGTTATGATACAGCAAGAAGGGCCTCCCAGATGTCACTACCATGCTCTCAGTCTTCCCAGCCTCCAAAACCTTGAGACAAATAAACTTGTGTTGTTCACAAAGTACCCAGTCTCCAGTATTCTGTCATAGTAACAGAAAACAACCCGAGACACTCTGCCTAAGAGAAAAATGTAACTGGCAGGTCTAAAAGGAATCCACAATGGCCATTCCAGCCAGTGGTGGGAGCTTGATGAAAAGCAGAATATCCTTTCCCTGAAATGCTCCTCTCAAGCCAGTAACTGCAAGAGGAAAATAAGAGCTTCACAACGGAAAAGCCAGGCAACCACCACCTCTGCATAACAAAACGCTGCAGATAGAACTTTGACCTCCAGCATTCACTTCTAAAATGCAGCAGAGAGACTTTCACACATTCTGTGCTCACAGCTTGAGCTCATTCTCGGTCTACGAATGAACGCATGCTACAAGCCCCAGGTCATCCCATCAATAGTAACTACAACTGCCAAAGTATCCTCAATACTAAAAATACTGACTTCATATGGTGATTTCTTGATCAGACATGGCTTTGAGTTACTGGCAAGTTGTGTGACCTCCAGCAAGCTACTTCAGCTCTCTGAGCTTCAGTCACAAAACCCAATTACTGAACCAGCATTGTAACTGTTACGGATTTCTTCTGGAGAAATAAAAAGCAACTTCCACATATTACATACAAATGTTTCTAGCCTCATTATGCATAACAGGCTCAAACAACTCCAGTGTTTGTCAACTGGTTAGAAAAGAAAGCAGCAGGGCTGGGGAGATAGCTCAGTGGCATAAGTGCCTGTCTGGCAAGTGCAAGGCCCTGAGTTCAATCCCCCATTTAAAAAAAAGAAAAGAAAGCAACAAGCTAGTGATAACGTGAATGAATCTCAGAAGCACTATGCTAAAGCCAAAGAAGCCAGACAGGGCCAAGGAAATAATTCGGTGGTCTAAGTGCCTGCCTGGCAAGAGCAAGGACCCGAGTTTGACCCCCGGTACAACATGCCCTGCCAGCACCCCCACCAAGCCAGCTACCTAGACACTGGATGTGACAAGAGTAACCCTGGCGCTGGGGAGGCTTGAGACAGGAGGATTACTATGAGTCTAAGCTAGTGAGATCCTGTACCAAATATATAAATAAAGATTTTTAAAATAAGCCAGACAAAACATTGTGAATGATTCCATTTGTATGAAATTACAACAATAGCAAACCCTGTAGCCAGTGGCAAGGTGGAAGACTGTAAAGGAGCAGGCCAACTTCCTGCTGTGATAGGAATGAAGCTTGTGGTGGTGGTTCCAAGACCTCTCTCTCTCTCTCTCTCTCTCTCTCTGTCTCTCTCTCTGTCTCTCTCTCTCTCTGTCTCTCTATCTGTCTCTGTCTCTCTCTCTCTCTCTCTCTCTCTCTCTCTCTCTCTCTCTCTCTCTCTCTCTCTCACACACACACACACACACACACACACACACACACATACACACACATGCACATCCGCACTCACGCAATTGTCAAAACTCACCACGGTCAGGATTGCTGGGAGGATATTTTATGTATCTTTTCCCCCAAACTCAGTGCCTACCCTGCCAGTCATCCCAAATAATAACCTTGACCTTGTGCATGCGCATGCTCATGTAGGGAGCGCACCCGTAGAGCCAGGCTCCCAGGTGTTCCACACCCAAAGTGAGTAACCAGGAAGTGCAAGGTGGAACAGGAGGAGTGCAAGTTCTGCAGGAGGCTGTCCCTGCCCTCAGTCCCCAAGGGCCGCAGAAGACCCGCCCCGTGGGAGCCTGGATCTGCCCTCCCCATTCGGGGCACCCAGCCACACCCAGAGCCGGCGCCATCTGACCTCTGACGGTGGAGTCGGGCAACTGCTGCCCTGCCTCCTCTGGTGCCACCCTGTACAGCAGCCTTGCTGCACGCACCCCACCCCCCTAGGACTCCACCAAAGGCAGGGCCTGAGGCTCTCAGCTAGCCCCAGACCCAGTGCAGAGGAGAGGCTGTGTAGGCCTGAGGGAAGAGCAAGCAAAGGAAAGCCAGCAAGCAGGCCTTCCTGCAATGGCAAGAAATTCCATTTTACTTATGTTATGTCTCGCTGCTCGGCAACCAGGTGCGGGCGGGGAGGTGGGGGGTCTCGGGCTGCCCCAGCGAGGGTGACTCATTGCTGCACTCTGGTCTCTGGACCCAGGTTAGCAGACTCAACGCATTAATGCCAGTGCACACTCTGGGCTGTGGAATTCGAAGCCTGGGATTGCACAACTGCAGCTTCTCACCTGGTAGCAGACCACCCTGGGCTCCTGGGTCTGGCACCTTCCAACCACGAAGCCTGGAACAAATCACTGCATGGTCTCTTCTGCCAACTCTTTTTTGTAAAAGAAAAATAGGAAGTGACATAAGGGTGAACCCCTGTTGAGGGCTAATGGGCACGATCCCTTAACCTGTTCACGCAGCCCAGTGTGCCCCCCATGCTCCCAAACGACCTTATCACATGAAAGCAGCAGGCTCCAAGCCATCGTCTGCACAAATCAGGGTCCCGTGGTTTTCTATTTTTTTCTCCAGTTCTCAGATTGAACCCAGGACTTTCACACTGAACTACATCCTTAGCCCTCTGTTTGTTTATTGAGGCAGGGTTTCAGTAAATGGCAAAGTTGCCGAAACCAGGTTGGAATTTCTGGTCCTCCTGCCTTAGCCTCCTGGAGTGCTGGATTACAGACATGCGGACCTTGTGCTCCAAATACTTAACCCAGTTGAAAGGCTTAGGAACTGTGAATTTCTGGGCTCATACTGATGGGGTTCTCCAGGGCAGTCCCTTAGGGGCAGATGGAAATCCTCTGTGACGGTAGGGGCCTATATTCCTGTTAGAAAGGCGCTGGCAGGGCCCAGGAAGTTGGTCATGGCTGCCCTCCTGCCTCAGCCTGCCTGCTTGCACTCTGGGCTTCTCACCAATAGGCCAGCCTCCCTGTTGGACTCTGAGTCACCTGAGAGGGTGTCTTCCAGTCATGGCACTGGGTCACATTTTGACTACTAGGTTGTTTATGGCTACCAGAATCTTGTCTGGGTCAACAACTGGCCAGGATACTCCCCTGCTCAGAGTATTTCAGTGGCTCTCTGTGGCTTACAGGGCTAAGAATCTTTTCGGGCCAGAGAGTCACCCACAGCCAAACCCTCCACCCCTGACCCCTGCGGGGCTGAAGGTCAGCCATACAAGCCTCTGGGGTGGGGGTGGGGGCTTCTGAGTTTCTTCTTTGTCATTCTCATGAGGCTTGTCTCTCCTGCCCGCCGCCCTCACCTCCACAACAAGCTCTACCAGGACCCAGGCTGCACCAGGCTGGCTCGAGCCTGCCTTCTCCACCAACAGTGCTCAGCACTGTACTGGGGCAGCCCAGGCTCGCTGCCCCCGGGGGGTGGGGGGCAGATCTTGCCGCCCCAGTTTGTGAAGGAAACTGAGGCTCAGGAAAGGGCTCTCCTGAGGTCGCAGTGTCGTGTTTCACATTGCTACACCTGCGTGATCACCTGCGTGAAACACAGTAAAAGAACTAAAGTCGACTGGCTCTATGTTTTTGACTGAAGGGCTAGGTGCCACCTCAGGCCATAGCCTTGCTGGTGGCACCAGACATCACATGACAAGAAGCAGAGAGGACATTGTATATCTGTCTGTCTATCTCCTTTTGCTTCAGTCACAGAAGCTCCACCTTGATGACTTCATCCAAGCCTCATGGTCTCAGGGAGGCTGTCTCTCTCAACACCTTGGTCAGCTAATTCCCACTCTCTTTGGACCCCGCAGTGAGCATTAAATGTCACCGCAGGAAGCCTTGGGGTTCTGACTTCCCATGAGACCCTCACCAGTCTTGCTCAGGCCGTCCTGGACTCTGCAGGCCCTGCCATGTGCACCATTTCTGCAGCGAGCTTGACATCAACGGACTGCAGACATCCTGAGGGCAAGACTGCCGCTCTTGCCCCTGTCCTCCTAGCTCTACTATGGGTCCCTGCTGAGTAAGTGGATACACGGACACATTTTGTCCATATGAAGGACAAGATATTCTACTTTACAGAGCCCAAGGCTTCCCCCTCAGAGAGTTGGAGGAACTGAATAAGATCAGCCAGTGTCTAGTTCAACACGCCTATTCTCTCCAGCTCTTGATACAAAAAATCAAGCCCTGGGGCCAGGAAGATAGCTCAGCGATATGAACACCTGCCTGGCAAGTGTCCCGGTTCAAAAAAAATGAGGTCCTGATGTTGCCCAGTGGCACAGAGCTTGCCTGACATATGTAAGGCCTGGGTTAGAGCCCCAGTACCCCACACACACAAAAAAAAAATTTAAGTACATTTAAAAAATAGACCCTTATAACATATATATATATATATATATATATATATATATATATATATACACATACATATATATATATATGTAATTGATACAAGGTCTCACTACATAGCTCAGACTCATAGCGATACTTCTGTCTCAGCCCCCCCAGGACTAGGATTACACATGTGTGCCACCATGCCCACTTTTGGGTCCTTGAGCTTGCCAGGCAGGTACTTAGATTGCTGAGCTATCTCCCCAGCCCCCACCTTTATTATTTAAACCCATTTCTCTGCAGTAAAATGTAAAAACAAAAATGTAGCACTGTTTTAAAGGTCATTTCAATGTATCCTAGAGAGCTCAGGACTTGGACCCCCACTCCCCTGGCTGGAGCCTCACAGTCTTCATTGACACAACACAAGGCTGGGCCAGAGGGGTGTTCTTCAAACTGGAGGTTTCATCAGAACCTTGTGAAATGAAACTAATAAGAAATAAACTTTATAGAAGTGAAAATAGACTGTCCACCATGACTGTCCTAAACACATTTCATAGGTAAATAAACGTGGGACATTCGCCCTGGGCACGGAGACTATCATGCAAAGCACGTCAACCCAGTGTTGTGAAATTTTATAAACGTTGAAGAAGTGTCTGTCTGGTAGGTCATGGTACAAAATAGTTATTTTTTATTGTGAACAGCAAGCAGAAGAGGCTGAGAATGCACCAAGTCCTCCCCGGCCCGAGTCCCTGAGGTCCCAGGATCCCCACTGATCCCTGCAGGGAGGCCTGTGTGACCCACGAAGCCAGATCTGCAGTGTGGCTCTCCATCCATGGCCTTTCTGCTATTTTTCCATTGGAGAACAGGAAACAGTACTTTGTGGGCATTGTTAAAGAGGAACAAGAAGAGTAGACCTTTCCTCTTTTTATGAGGCTGTTTTTTCACATATCGGTGCTTATAATGTATAAAAAGAAAAAACAAAGTACACCTAAAGGTTCTCCACTGCCAGCTCCAGTCTGGCACACACACCAGAGACGAGGGGGTGCAGAGCTCTTAAAGAGAGGAGGGGGTACACCCTTCCCAGCTACTCCGCTGGCCAACCTATTTTTTGCATTCCCATTGAGCCAAGGCAAATCTGACCAAGGCCAACCTTGCTTTCTTGGTAGCATTCCAATGAAACAAGCCAGGGATCTGAGACAAGCATGGGTCCAGGGGTGGGCAGGGAAAGAACCAGATGAGCCTGGGGCACCTTGTGCCAGGCAGCAAGGCAAGGCTGGGCGACACAGGACGCCTCACTGTCATGCAGCATCTTTCTGAGGATATGTATTAATCTCGGATGGAAATAATAACTGTACAATGGACAGACCAGAGGACTATGGTTAACAGACGAGTGATTACACCTGCCAGCCTCACTTACCTTGATACAGCATCCAGAGAGGAACAGGTCATGTCTCCTGTCACATCCTTGCAAACGCGCACTCTCTTCTAATTCTGAGACATTATCTAATTATCAGGAAAACCAAATCGAGGCATAGTTTTTCAAAATGGCCAGGGTTGCAGCGACTGGGAAGACTGCAGAGCTGACCCTGAGTAAGGGAGCTTAACAGCCATGGGGAGTTACAAATGGCGTCCCAGACTGGCACCGACCATCGGAGGAGCCCAGAGACGACGACGCGGAGAAGCACTGCCGGGACTGTGCTTTCCTCCCCAGCTGCCCTCTCCACCTCCATGGTCAGGACATGGGCTGCAGGGCAGCCTGTTTCTCCTTGAGCACTTGTCACCTGGTCTTCTGTGGCTTTCTCTTCAGGCTGCTTCCTTTCTTTTTTTTTTTTTTTTTTTTTTGTGGTACCAGGGATTGAACTCAGGACCTTGCATTTTCCAGGCAAGCACTTATGCCACTGAGCTATCTGCCTGGCCCAGGCTGCTTCCTTTCTAATGGCCAAATGATTGTAGAAGCTCTAGTCCCAGCATCTGTCTGCTCCACTGGAGGACGGCGATGCCTTTCTGATGATCCTCTATTCAAAGAATAAGAACTTTATTTTATTTTATTGTTTTCTGCTGAAGGCTGTAAACTTACTCTTATGTCCCATCAGCCTGAATTTAATTATAAGCCTGTTCCTAAAGTAATCATGCACAGTGGCCAGCCAGATAGCTCAGCAGACTAAAGCGCCTGCTTAGGGTGGCTGGGGTTTGATCCCTGGCACACCATGCCGCCACCCCCACACTCGGGTTCCGCTGGGAGGGCGCCTGAGACAGGGCGTGGTGGTGCTTGCCTATAATTCCAGCACTTGGGAGGTTGAAAATAGGAGAATCACTAGAGTCCAATCTATGTAGTAAAACCCTGTAGACCCTGTACTAAATACATACAAAATAAAAATTAAATATATATATAAAATAATTTTTGAAAAAATTTTTTTTAAAAAAAGTAATCATGCACAGGTTGTCAAGAACAAGGGAGCCCTTCTCTGATATACCAGACTCCACCATCCCTTCTCAGAAACAAGGGGTTGGCCAGGGGTCTACTTCCTGGATGCACATGTGGAGGGGAGGGTACCTGAACAAACTCAGGGTACTGCTAGGAAGGATATGGGGAGAAGAAGTGTTATGTAAGTAAGAAACAATGTTCACAGATGGGGGCTAGCTCACTTGGCAGGAGAGATCTCACCTACCATGTGTGTGATCCTCGCGTCCATTCAGAGAGAGAGAGAGAGAGAGAGAGAGAGAGAGAGAGAGAGAGAGAGAGAGAGAGAGAACAGAGAGAGGGAGAGAGAGAGAGAATAAATATTTTGAGCTGGGTGTGGTTGTACACACCAGTAATCTCAGAAATTGAGAAGCAGAGGCAGGATTATCACTGAGTTTGGAGCCAGCTGGGACTGCATAACAAGATGTTGCCTCAAAAACGAAACAAAACAAAATAAAAACTGAAAAACTCAGCTCCTGGCAGCGTTTGGTGGAGTTTCATGCAAAGCAGAGGACGTGCCCAGCAGCAGGCGTGGGCTTTCCGTCACTCTTGATGGTTGTATTCCTACTGTCAGAGAGCCAAAAGGCCAGAATCTGCTGGTGTGGCAGACTCTCAGGGCTGATTAGAGCAAACCAGATCGAATAAGGAAACTCAGAGCACTTGGCTTTCTCCCTTGTGGAGAGAGGGCTTCACAGTGGCAATGTCGCGTGCAGATGGCTCAGGTCCCGTGACCTGGAGGAGGCGCCTGCTTCACAGACCCTCAGGTAGGCCCAGCCCCAAAGCTGGCAATCGCACAACCTCAAAGGCCTTGTGACTAAAGGCACCTTTGTGTCTGCTGCTTGCATTCTTTGGCTTTCTTAGTATCTTCCCCAGGACAGAGTCCAACTTTTCTCTGGTTCCTTTGGGACCTTGTGTGTTTTCTCACTGTCACTGCTGTGTGTGCAGGGGCCAGCTGGCTGGGCCGTAACTGCTATGAGGATGTCCAGTCCTGCCAGGTGCTCTTGCAGCTGCAGATGGGGGCTGCTGACCAGTGTCAGAGGGACAGTCTGTGGAGTCGTGAGCAGCCTCTACCACCAAGTTCTGATCTCACCCATGGACCCTGCACTGTGTCCGGGGTTTGGGCTCGCTAGCCCTCTGCCGGGGAACTGCTGCTTCTGCTGCTGCTGCTGCTGCTGCTGCTGCTGCTGCTGCTGCTGCTGCTGCTGCTGCTGCTGGAGGTGTGCAGTAGGAGAAGCCAGCTTGACACTTGTCCTAGACTTTTCTGTAGATTTAAAATCACTTCTTAAATCAACATGTTTAGGTACTATGTGTCCTGTGATAGCCACACTTCAACCCCTCCCCCCCCAGGGTCTTATGTGTGCTAGACAGGTCAGTGAGTTCTGTTTGCCTTTGCTTTTGTTTGAAAAGGATTGCCTTCAGCCACAGTGTAGGCTCAACATGAGGCCAGCCTGGGTCACTGAGACAGCCTGCAGGAGAGAATGCAGTTGGGCTCCAGGCAGCCAGCGCAATAAAAGCACAGCCCTGACTTGCAGAACCGCCCTTGCCTCTGACTGGCAGGTTAATGAGTAACCTCCTCTTCGCCCTCTCCCCAGCCATTGATGTCCTCTATCCTGGGCTAGGTCAGACCAGCTGGGGACTGAGTCACTGCTGACTCAGGCAGTGGCAGGCGCGGCTGCCCGGACCAAGTCCCCTGCTGCATGGGGCAGAAGGGAGAACCACTCCTGAGCTCAGGCCTGCACAGCCTGCCTTACCAGGCCAGAAAAAAAAAGGCCAATACGATATGCTCAAGGGCCAGCGAAACAGCCAACTAAGCGCCTGCTTTGGCAGGTGCAGGGACCAGGGTTCAATCCCCAGTCCCGCAAGCCAATCCCCACCCCGGTGTGCACCAGGTAGTGTACACCTATAATCCCAGCACTGGGGAGGCTGAAAACAGGAGGACCACTACGAGTTCAAGCTGCATAGTGAGACCCTATACCAAATACATAGATGAAAAAAAGAAAAGAAATTACACACATGTATTATTACTTCAACACAGAACTATTCTAAGATACCACTTGCTTGAGGTTGTACATAATTACATATGTTAAAATATAAGAAATAGTTGTTTACTTGACCTTGTATTTTTTTAAAATTCTCTGCTGCATAAATTAGTGTTATTTAACACAAATGAATAAAGGTTGATGGCATACTTCAGTAGTAAGCTACCAGGCCATAGGTTCCGTCTCAAGCACTAAATAATAATAATAATTGATAGGACTAATAATATATGTGAGAAAAGCAGTTTTCTATTTCTTATCATCTGATATAGCAACATATTTTAATTCATTTTTAAATACTTAAACTTTGCATTATGGGAAGAGGTTTTAAAAGTACGATGATCATAAAGCTAGCATTGTCAACACTTCATAAGACCAATGCCATTCTGCTTCACGCTCAGCATAGACTTGGATCCTTCTGCTTCCCGGTCCAGCAGGAAACCCCTCTTTCATACCTGTCAGCCTGATTCAGTTGGTGTGAAGCCTGCCAACTGGCTGCTCTCCTCCTGCCAAGCCCACACCCCACCCATTCTTTGGCTCAGTTCAGTGTGACAGCAGCTCCCAAATTTTCTTTGCAGCAAAATCATCTAAGGGCTAGAGATATAGCTCAGCAGCACAGCACCTACCTAACAAGTGCAAGGCCCTACATTCAATTCCTAGTACCAAAAAGAAAAAATCATTCAAGTGTGGAATACTTGGAATTTTGCTTACTACAACATCAAGCTTTTAGACTTGCAAGAATAAGTCTCCATCTCTCCACAACAGTTCGTTTATTTGTGTGCAAAGGCCAAATCTTATAAAGTAGCTGTGACTGTGCTTTGCACCTGTTAGTTCATCATGCAGGACATCCAGGCCTAAGATGTCCAGCCTTTTAAAACATTTCAGAACACACCAGATGTCATAGGTCTCTCTTTCACTCAGGGAAAGTGATTTTAAGGTCCCGAGATCACCTGGGTATAGTGGGGATATCTGTAATCTCAGCATTCTGGGAGGCTGAGGCAGGAGAATGGAAATTTTGAGCCAAGCTGGCCAAGTTGGTGATTTAGCAAGACCCTATTTCTGCATATAAAAAGGACTGATGAGCCAGGCCTGTTAGCACAGGCCTGCAATCACAGCACTTGGAAGGCTGAGACTCACGGATTGCTGCAAATTTGAGGTCAGCCTGGACTACATAATAAATTCAGGGGCAGCCTGAACTGCATAGAAAGACTCTGTCCCAAATAAACAAACAAACAAACAAACAAACAAACAAATAAATAAATAAATAAATAAGGCTGTGATATAGCTCATTGCAAAGGTCCTAGGTTTAATCTTTAGTACTGTGAAAATGGAAGGAAAGAGGGAGGGAAGGAAGGAAGGAAGGAAGGAAGGAATGAAGGAAGGAAGGAAGAAGGGAGGGAGGGAAGGAAAGAAGAGGGGAGGAAGGAAAGGAGAATGGAAGAGAATTCCAGCCTGGGAAATTTAACAAGACCTGATCTCTTAAGAAATGGAAAAGCAGCTGAGATACAGCTTGGCTCAAAGACCCTGGTTCAATCCTGAGGTCACATGTACATGTGAAATTGAAGTTGGATAACAAATTATAGGAAGAGAAGGTTCTGTTGAAATTTGTCATTGTGTTCTGGTGTTTTGTTTTGTTTCCAAAAAAATGAGTCACATTTCATTTTATGGGATTTTGCTGCTACTTTCACATAGCATGGGGCAGAACAGGTACAATTGGTTCCCTCCTCTTCCACAGTCCCCTTGGCCTTCTCCAGGCCATCAAGGAGTACTGGGGTGACAACCTGTACATGTCAGCTGTGCAGTGCTTGAATGTGGGTATACATTTATGTATTTCTTTCTGCAGAGCTAGGGAGTAGACCTAGAGCCACATGTGTAACAGGCAGGCGCTCTACCACTGAGATAACCCTGTTCTTTTCCTTTTCTTTATGTTTTGAGACAGATCTTACTAAATTGCCCAGACTAGTCCCAGAGCTGCAGCCATTGCCTCGGCCTCCTGGCTGGCTGGGACCACCGGTGTTACCATAGGCAGAGAGCTGGGCAATTTATGAAGCACGAGCTTTATTGAGCTCACAATTCCAGAGGCTGGAAGTCCAGCAGTGGGGCTGGTGTCTCGTGTGGACTTCTGTGCTGCACCATGACATGAAGAAGATGTCACTGATCAGCAGGGAGATGGCTCTGCAGCACAAGCACCAGCCTGGCAAGCACAGGCTCCGGAATTTGATTTCTAGTACTAAAAAAAAAAAAAAAAAAAAGGATGTCACCAGCAAGACCAAAAGTAGACTGGATGCCATGCCAGCCCCTCCCCAGGGGCATACCGAGAGAGCAATTGAGATTGGGCATGGTGGCACACACCTGTAATCCCGGCTCTGGGGAGGCTATAAACAGAACATTAGTGAGACCCTGCACCCTATAGACTCTTCCCTAAAATATATATATATATATATATATATATATATATATATATATATATACTGGAGAGGGCTTGCTTTCCTTACAAAACCATCCCCAAGGGGCTGGCAAGATAGCTCAGGGGTCTAAAACACCTGCTTAGGCAAGCTTACGCAGGAGTACAGGGACCACAGTTCGATCCCCAGCACCACAGGCCACCCCAGCCCTGTCCCCAGCGTGGGCTGAGCCAGCCACAAAAAAAATAAAGAAACTATTCCCAAAATAACCCATTAACTCTTAATTCCTGAGTAGATTATACAGAGCCTCCACAGCCCAAGCCCCTCCCCCTAATTCCACCTTCAAATACCAAACACGTATATTTTGGGGAGTTATTTCTTTCTTACTTTCCTTTTTTTAAAAAAAAATCTTGTTTATTTATTTGGCATAGGGTCTCACTATGCAGCTCAGATTTGTAGTGATCCTCCTGTCTCAGTGCTGGGATTACAGGCATGTGCCACCATACCTGTTGCGGGCCAACACTGCGCCTCATGTTCGGGGCTGGCACAGCATGGCTGAACCAGTTCCTTACAGTTGCCAGGCAGGCACTTAGACCTCTGAGCTATCCCCCCAGCCCAGAGAGTTGTTTCTTATACATTCAAGTCCTAGCAGATTGTAACTCTTCTCTCTGTTTTCATCTCAATATGTTTCCAAATTAGTGGATCTCATTCATGTCCCACACTTTGAAAATAAGATTTAGGGATTGGGGTTAGCTCAAAGGTAGCCCTGGGTGTGATTCCCAGAAAGGGCCAAAAGAAAAGAAAAAAAAGGGAAAAAGGACAGGGAGATCTGACAGCATTGCAACCTTTTTGCCTGGAAATAATGACAGACACCTTACAGAAATGTGTTTTTAAAACTCAGTATAGAGCTGGCCATGTGCTCCAAGAAAGAGCACTTGTCTAGCATACATGATGCCCTGGGTCCCACCCTCCCAAAATAAGACATTTTCCCTCCAATTCTTAGAACGTCAGAAAGCTCAGTGAGAGTTTCTGTGTGCTTTGGGGAAGCTGAAATATAGCCAAAAGCTTGCATTCTGAAGCTTCACCATCAGGGAATCTAAGCCCAGTCCCCTTGGTAGTACTAAGAACAGGGTTTGTAGGACATTTAGTGGCAAGCTTCTTTTCATTCTTTGGAGTAAAGATTTCATAAGCTGAGTGGAATTTGCAAAACTTTGCTTTGTCCAACTATGCAGACAGGTGGACAAAGTTTCACTTATATTTGGGCAAGATATTGTCACATTCTTTTATTTTCTATTTCATTAAAACTGTCATAGAAATTTTTTTATAAAGCCTATCTGAGGGGCCGGCGAGATGGTTCAGTGGTCTAAAGCGTCTGCTTAGGAAAGCTCAGGCAACTGTAGGGACTGCAGTTCGATCCCTGACACCACATGCTGCGCCAGCCCCACCACCAGGGCAGGCTGAGCCAGCCATAAAAAAAACAAATAAATAAATAAACAAATAAAAATAAAATAAAATAAAAAGAAAAACAATGTCACAATATTTAAAAAATAAAAAAAAGCCTATCTGAAACTCCATTTTTTTTTTCAAATCAAAATATTTAAGTAGTAGAGAATTTTTTTTTTTTTTTATAACATAAAGTCTTTCCACATAGTGCAGGCGGGCCTAAACTCACTATATAGCCTCAGCTGCCTTTGAACTCCTGGTGATCCTCCTGTGTCACCTCGCAAGCACTGGGATTATAGGTGTGCTCCACATGCCAGGCAATAGGGGCAAATTTTTTATTATAATGATTTGTTGTAGCACTTGGCAAACTCTCAAGTATGACTGTTTGGTGGCTCTGACAGAATCAGCTCTGTGCTGGCAAAGACCATATATCTGTCATCAGAATTTCTCCCTTTGTTCAACCACAGAATATTTCAGTTACAGCCTCTGAAGGGAGAAATATGACCTAACTTTGTAGAACACTCAAAAGAGCAATACAAATACCCAAGTTCATTGATATGTTCCAGCTAATTCAGTGGCCACTAATTTCAACAAAGACTGTGATTCTTGGGGGACACAGAATGTTTCATTTTAACTTAGAAGTACTTGCCTGCCTCACTGGGGACTTGTGAGACTCGATCTCATATTCCTTTCTCAAATGCTCAATCTCAAATTCTTTTCTGCATGTTGTGCAATATGCTCCATTTGGATCTATCATTGAAATAATGGTCCTGTAGCCTTGCAAATGACCATTGCAGCCATTATCATCTGCATTATCTTAACTCTTAGAATGTGTGTTTCCGATATTCACCATGTCAAAATTAAATCAGCACTCTGTCAACACAAAGCTCGACCATGAACCCACAGGCAAGTGGCTGTTCTTGCTCAGAATGACAATGCACAAGTTGCGTCATTTGGAGGGATGCAATAATGGATGACCCATACTTGTGATTACAAATCATGGTTACTGTTGCCAGCAACAGAGACCAAGAAAGCTGCTATGCTCATTTAGTACTAAAATCAGTGTTGCTTTTGAGCTCTATTTCAGGGTCTGGGGAGTCGCTGTCTCAGGCTTTGTATTTTCACCCTAACCTTCTGCATTCATCACTGAAAACCAGGGATTTCTCAACCTAGGAAATAATTTGCAAAATCCAAAACTTTAAGTCAAAACTGGGACAGTCAGACCCACTGGGATGGTTGGTCCCTTTAGTTCATTAATAGTATCCAGAAATAACATCTTAATACAAGATCAATTTAAAAAATCAATTGCATTTCTGTATATTGGAAATACATAATAACAAACCTATGAAATGCCATTTACAAAAGCATTATTAAAACAATAAGAAAGGATAAACTACCAAACATTGGTGAAAGAAATGAATAAAGATCTTAATGGACAGAGATACCATGCTGATGCTCCAGAACACTTGATTTAAGATGTGTCTTTCTCCAGATTGTTCTATAAATGCAGCTCAATCCCAACTGAAATCTGAAAATGAGTTTTGTTTTTTTTTTAATTATGTATTTGGTACAGGGCCTTACTATGCAGCTTGTACTCATAGTGATCCTCCTTATTTCAGCCTCTGCAGGACTGAGATTACAGATGCGTGCCACCATGCCCAGTCTCAGTGGCCAGATCAGGGTACCTGGGGTGGGGCCAGCACAGCACGCATAGCATACTGGGTGTGGGGATCAGACTCTGGTCCTTGTACTTGCTTAGGCAGGCACTTACACTGCTGAGCTATCTCTACAGCCTTTGCAATCACTTGATCTTAGCCAAAAGGCCGAGAAGCGATCAGCCTTTGCAATCAAAATCTGAACAAGTTTTTTTTTTTTGTATAGACGGAATCTCTGATTCTAAAATACATACAGAGAAATAGAAAGGAGCTGATACCCAAACTATGCAAGGCTACAACAAACAAAAACCGTAACTAATATGTTTGATGAACATACATGTAGAACTACTTAATTGAATACTCTCAAACCAGGGCCAGACAGACAACTCAGCGGATTTTAGGCCAGCCAAATAGCTCGGGCTGGCCAAATAGCTCAGCGGATTAAAGCACCTCCAAGCAGGCACTGGGGCTGGGGATTTGAAACCTGGGCCTGCCATGTCAGTCCTGCCCATGGGACGCATTGAGACTAGGCATGGTGGTGCGCCTGTAATCCCAGCACTTGGGAGACTGAAAACAGAAGGATCACTATGAGTCCAATACGTGTGGTGAGACCTTGTAGACCCTGTAAACCCTGTACTAAATACATTAAATAAATAAATACTCTCAAGCCAAATTCATCAACACAATCCTAAACAAGTCTAACAAGGTCACAGCACCTAATTTCAAATTATACCACAAAGCCATAGTAACAAATCCAGCATGGCACTGGCACAAAAAATAGATACACAAACCAATGGAATGAAATACAGGCCACAGAAACAAGCCAGTACAGCAATAGCCATCCGATTCTTTTTTTTGTTTTCAGTCCTGGACATCAGACTCAAGATTTGATGCTTGCCAGGCAGGTGCTGTGCCACTAAGCTATATTCAAGGACCAGCCATTTGAGTCTTGATGAAAAAGCCAAAAAGATGCTGGGCAACAGACAGCCACTTTAACAAATAGTGCTGGATGCCCAAGATTGAAACTATATCCCATCTCACCCTGCATGAAAGGAAATTCAAAATGGACCAAAGACTTAGGTACAGGGCCTGAAACTTTGAAACTGCTGAAAAAAAACATAAGGGAAACATTCAAAGCCATAGGCACAGCCATGCCTGACTAGAACCCCAATGGCACAGGAAATAATAAAGAACCAACAGATGAAACTACATCAAATTTAAAAGTCTCTGCATAGCAAAAGAAATAATCAACAACATGAAGGGAGAGCCTAGAGAAAAGAGCTAGCTGCTCTTCTGACACAGAATTAATATGTAGGATGTGTAAAGGACTCAAAAGCATAACAATGAAAAAAATAAAATAGCCTAATCAATAAGTGGGCAAATAGAGCTGACGATATAGCCCAGCAGACTAAGCACCTGCCTAGGCAAGCATAGGGACCAGGGTTCCATCCCCAGCACCACATGCTGTGCCAGCCCCACCCTGGGGCACACCGAGCCAGCCATGGAGATCCACCACTGTAAGGTTGTCTCCATACCCAGGTTTACTGTGGCACAATTTACAATTGCCAAAATATGAAGCCAGGCTAGATGTCCATCAACAGATGAAGGGATAAGGAAAATGCATGTATATGCACAATGGAGTTTGTTAGATCATAAAGTAAAGAATGAAAGTTTGTGATTTGCAAGAAAATGGATGGGACTGGGCAAGTCATACTGTTAAGCAAAATAAGCCAGACTCAGAAAAATAGGCATAATTAATTCTCTATAATTAGTATAAATAGTTCTCTTTGATACATGGATTTAAAAAAATAACATGAAAGAGGCTGGGAGATAGCTCCATGGCACAAGTGCCTGCATGGCAAGTGCAAGGTTGAGAGTTCAAATCCTGGTTCTGCAAAAAAAACAAAACAAAACAAAAAAAAAAAAAACATGAAAGTAGAACGGAGACTATTATTAAACAGGAGGAAGAGAATCAGGGAGAGGGGAGGGGACTGCAGAGGAAGGCAGCAGGAGCACCGCGTGGGACCAAAATACAGACACTGAAGCCAAAGGTTTTGTAAAATTAATAGGCACTAATAAAAAAAAAGAAAATTTTGAAAAGAAAAAGAAAGGACCTAGAATAGGAAAAACAATTTTGGAAAAGAAGAAAAAAGTTTGAGGACTTATATTACCTGACTTCATAACTTAAGTCCTGTAACAGCAACTTAGCAATGGTGCTGGCATAAGAAGGGACAGACAGGTCAGAAAAACCACATAAGCCCAGAAGTGGAATCCTGCTGTTCTCTGAAAATGGGCAAGACTGTTCAACAAGGAAAAGAAAGGGCCAGCGAGATAGCCCAGTGGACTAAGTGCCTGCTTAGGCAAGCACAGGGATGGGGCTTTGATCCCCAGAACCACATGCTGTGCCAGCCCCGTTCCTGGGCGTGCTGAGCTGGTGACGGACCCTGAGTGTGGTGGTGCAGGCCTGTAATCCCTGTGCTGAGGAGTCCAAGCTACGTAGTGAGACC
>PVKN010009752.1:0-23392 GCA_004027915.1 Capromys pilorides
ATGGATAAGAAAGCAGTGCATGATGCTTCTGGGTTCATATTTGGTTTGAAGAATGTTTCTAAACTTGGAATATCCTCAACTAGATTGTAAGCTTTCAAATCAAGCTTTATTAATTTATTTAGACTGGCAAAAGGAGAATCTTTCAATTTATTTAATAGATTCTGAGCAAGTCTGGTGAGTACTTAAGATATTAGATGTCTGTTTGTACTTCTCCGAAGGTAAGAGTATTGTCACTCTTTTCTAGTGTAGCCTAGAAAACTCTGTCCTTGCCGACAGCTCTTTTAGAACCACTGTGGTCTCCTAGGAGACTCTGCATTTAGCCTGTGTGATGTTTGCTGCCACGCGAGGAGACCTGGCTTGTCAGGCTGCCATTCTGACTTGGAGGTTCTCAAAGTCTATTTAGCTCTGAGGCGTGATCAAAACATATAGTGAATGTTCATATCAATAAATTTAATATCCTCAAAATACTTCCCCTTACTTAAAAAAAAAAAACATATCCCATCCTTCTTGCCACCTTTTGGAGCTGGTTACAGTTCACGTTAAAGGCAGTATCTGTCAAGTAAAAACATTACAGTGTTTCCTCATCCACCTTGCTCACCAGATCTGGCACCATGAGGCTTCTGGCCCTTCTCCAAAGTCAAAATTGCCATAAATGGCAAATGTTTTGCATTGATTCAGGACATCAAGTTAGCCATTTAACAGACTATCTAATGGCACTTTGAAGCACTGGCCAGGTGGCGCAGTGGATTAAAGCACCTGCTTAGGCAGATGCAGGGACTGGAGTTTGATTCCTGGTGTGCTGTGCCGGCCCCGCCCCCGCCCCCCCCACCCCTGGAGCACGCTGAGACAGCGATTGAGACTGGGCATGGTGGCCTGTGCCTGGAGTCCCAGCACGTGGGAGGCTGAAAACAGGAGAATCACTGCGAATCTGATCTGTATAGTGAAACCCTGTAGGCCCTGTACTAAATACATTAAAAATTTTAAAAATTAAAAATTAAAAAAAGACCCTTAGGAAAGAGGACTTCCAGAACTGCTTCAGAAAGTGAAAAGGATGATGAGATAAATGAAGCGAGGGAATGTTTTACGGAGAATTAATGGCAATCCCTCTGTTACTGTAACATTTTTAAATTTAATTGCTGTGTTTTTATCATACCCTATATTTTCATGTATCCATAAGCCGCTGGGTATTTAGAACAGTATACCTGGACGCTGTGATGAAACACAGCATTCACTGTACAAAGTATAAATATTTTTTATAAAATTTGGCCAGTTTTGATGCTTTGTCTTTGTGAAATCTTTTGTAAGTTGTATACTGCACGTATGTCTTCCAATGGGGAAGATTTTTTTTTTTAACTTACAAGTTGCTTGATGATTCAGACTGTTCATGCAGGTTTAATGCAGGTTTTAGTAGCTAAACTAGCTATTATGCCGACAAGCCTGAGCTTTAGATAGCCACTTGGTTGTCCTGCTGCGATGCTTAAATAATGGTTTGCTTGTGCTTGTGCCACGCAGTCATCGCCTCTCTGCTGCCAGCCACCAGTTTGCCTGTTCTGCCTAGAAAGCCTGTCATTTACGGCCAATGACTATTTTAGGGCCATACTCCGGAGAAATGAGGCTGGAGGGTTGGTGGCTGAGACTGCCTGGCACTGTACGAAGATTTTTTTTTAACCTTTCTTCTTTCTATTGTCTAAAAACAATTATTCTGTTAAGAAGGTAACCTAAATGCATAACAACAGACATTTCAAAACTTCTTTCCTCCTGTTTCTTCATTTCTTTCCTCACACGCAGTTGCCTTTACCAGTTTCTTGCATGTTTCAGGAGATACATTTTTATACAAATAGTCTGTTCTGTGCCCGTTACCTAATTTGCCTTTTCCCTTGTTAATCTTGGCACCATATTAATATGTATAAATTTATTGCTCTTTTCCACATTTTGAATCTGTATGGTAATTTATTTAGCTAGCTCTCGCCTAGAATTTAAGATTATTTCAGTCTTTGGGTACCGAGTTTTACAATGAGTCTCCATGCATGAAGTCTTTGTGTGTATAAATGTAAGAATCAGCACCCCAAATAAAGTTAGCATTGATCGCTCTTTGAAACTTCTGGAATGTGGTCCATGACTTCCGAGCTTAGCCAGTCAGCCCAGTGCATACATTGCTGTGTGCTAGTCCTGCAGGATTCAGGATTCAGACACAGCCGCTCCTTAAGTCAGGACCATTGGATGCCCGGGGACTGACACACTGTCATCAGGGGTGCAGCTGGATCTTGTAAGACTACAACAAGGAGAAATATGTGGGACTTTTGGGGCTTACGGAAAGATTTGAGATAGTTGCAGTAAGCATTAGCTATGGAAGTGGCAGCAAAGAGCGTGTGGGAACCAAGCCTGGACCTTGTGCCCCAAAGTGCAGGCCGGACACCTGGCCCTCCACTGCCTGGGCCACATCTCTCAGAATGTGGGACTTAAGTCCCCACTGAATCTCTGCTCCCAGGTTTCTTTTAGCTTGCCCCCTTTCCTTGATGCGCACAGTCATCAGAACTCTTCAGCATGGGCTGGCTTTGGGCACAAGGGCTCCAGGTGTTGGCCTGTTTGGTTGAAAATAGGTGCCTCGTTGTCCTATTTTCTGTCATTTCTCTTGATGCCAGCCCAAAAATGCCTCTGCTTGTCTTCCACTTTCATGACTGTTCTGGCCTCCTTTGTCACGTGCCTGAGGACACAGCAGGCCCTTCTTTTGGGCTACCACAGTGCCATTGATGTCCAGCTGTCATTTCCACAGCCTTCCATATGGAGGCTGGACATGTAGGGAAGGACTGGTCAGGCAGGACAGGGCAGGGTGTCACACGCTTCTAAGAACTTCAGAGTACTGTGCTGGAGCTCCCAGGCCCGTATTCAGGGTAGAGGGAAGCATTTCTCTCTCACTATTGCCTGCTCATCTGTCTATTTCTGACTGGCTTCGTACTGTCTAATGAATGTGTCCCAGAAATGCCTCTTGGAATTCAGAATATCCTTCCCTAAGCCTGGCAACAAAGGAGGCCTCCCACGAGCACCTTGGGCACCTGGGAGACCTGTTTGCAGCTCCAGAGTCCTATTTCCACAGAGGCTCAGGACCGTGTGCTCCCCATCTGGCCCCAGGGGGTACTCACAGCTCTTGATGTTTACGTGGAACACTATGTGCAGTTCTAGATCAGCTTTTCCAATGGAATTTAGATTTAAATGTTAGTACAGCTGAAGTTTATTGCTCTTGCACTTTGAATGTGAAAAATTGCTATCACAAACACCCTTTCTCTCGTTCTTTGGTTTCGGAAAGCCTCTGATTGAGAACAGGGAGGGGAGAGGGCGTCCTATCATCTCTGTGTCCCCTGAAGCAGCAAACATCTTCCTAAGAAAGCCACAGCCTCAGAAATAGCTCTGCAAAAACATGCGCCTCTTTTACCCCAAACCTTTTCCTGCTTGGAACATCAAGATGTGGGTTAATTTCACAGCGTGCCCCAGAACAGCGGGAACGGGTTTGCCTAGCCTTTATGTAACAGAAAATGCCATTTAGTTGATTTTTCTAGAACAAAGAAACAGCCTCAAAGGTAAATTCAGGTCTCTTTCTTCAGTAAAACTGAACAGCTGGAAGCTGAAATGAGTGCTCCTTTGCTTCTGCCCATCAGGGCTTTCCTCATTTCTGAGGCCTGCACACGCCTCCCTCTGTGCTTAACTCTTTCAGAGGTGGCTAATGCGGTGGGCCAAATCAGGAAGCCTGATATTACGGTAGTCGAGATCCGTGCATCTGGGTATTAGAATGCATGCTTTGGGATCCTCCTAATAGAGTGACAGTTGTTGTGTTTCTGGATGTGTTGTAGGCAGGCTTAATCTTGTCTAAGTTGTGTTTTGTAGAAGATACGGTGTTGTGGAAGGGGTAGGGATTGAGGTAAATGGTTTTTTTTTTTAATCTTAGCTTTTTTTCTTTTTTTTAGGGCCAGGGTTTGAACTCACAACTTTGCACTTGCCAGGCAGGCACTTATGCCACAAAGCTATCTCCCTGGCCTAGAGAGCTTTTAAGTAGCAAAATAAATATAGAGATAAGTATATGAACTAAACCGTATTTATGTGATGACTACCCAAGAGGCTACATAGGGAACGAGAGGTAATACAAAAACTTGGTAACAAGATTAGTTCTTGGTGTTTCATTTATCTAAATTTTTTGTTTGTATAGTAGGGCTTTTGGATACTGGGAGATGAAGCCACGTAATCACACTTGCCAAGCAAGCATTCTATCTACTGGTTACCTACAACCCCAGCTACTTACCTACATTTTAAATATATTAGATAAAATTTGAGAAATCATAGATTCTATCAGGAAAGTAGATCAATCACTTACATTAAAGAATGAGAAATGTTTATGTTAATTGCCTTATGGTACTTGTCAGATGGTGTATTTTTGTGCTTTCATTTAAAATTACAGATAAAGCATCATAAAAGAATTACTTGATATATGCTTTGCAGTAACTTTTTGCCCTCCAAGTGGATCCTGAGCTTATGTGATTCGTTTTCATTGCATTAGATTTTAAATCATTTAAAAATTGAAGAACAAGTTTTTATTTAATTCCCACAGTATAAGACCAGCAGAAGCATACCTCCTGTAGATCAGGTGGTTGGGTGTGTGTTCCAGTCATCCTGGACAGAGGTGCACTTGCTAAGGGGACATTTCACAGGTTCCTGCAAGGTGACCATTCCAGTTGCGTGTCCCTGAGCAGCAGTCCACTGCGGGCCAGGCACAGTGACAGGTGCTGGGGCTGCAACCGCAAATGAACTGTAGCCCTACTGCTAAGAAAGCTTCCGGGGAACAAAGGAACCAACTTGCTGGGGTTTTTTGTTTGGTTGGTTTTTTGGTTTTTTTGGTGGGGGTGGGGTGGAGTGGGTGGTGGCTACCTCTGGTTTATTTTAAAAGCTAATGAAGGTAACTGGGAGTGGTGACGCATACGGGTAATTTCAGCCCTGTGGGAAACTGAGGCAGGAGGATCGCAAGTTTGAGCCCAGCCTGAGCCCAGCCTGAGCAGCATAATGGCAGAGTGAGGCAGTCTCAAAGTAAAAGCAGTACAAAGAGACTGAGGATGTATCTCAGTGCAAAGATGCTAAGCTCAGTTTCAAATTCTGCCCAAAAAACAAAATGAAAACTAAATTAATTATTAAGAATATATATTGGCATTTCAAATATTGTGTCAAATAAAACCTTAGGAATAAGTCATAGTTATTCTTACTTTATTTGACCTACTTATCATTGTGATTATTTTCATAAATAATTTTTCCCTAACAGTGTAGATTCATATAGTTTTTTGGGAATAAATTAAGGAATTTGCAAGCAAATACCTTAAGGATCTGGGTGTGTTTGGATTTAAGACTTAGATTCTTGTGATGAATTTGGTATCGTCTAAGTCTAATTCTTTTAAATTGGAAGCAAATCAGCATAGATACAGAAATTTATCCAAATTACTGATTTAGTCAAGTTGTGGAATTCATTTTCCATATTGTGGTGTCATCTAGCACTGGAATAATAACTATGATTTTCATTAACTGAGAGGCAGAAACTAGAAAACGAAATTTAAACCAATGAACTGTGAAAATGATGGCATTCACATATATTCTGTCGAAAGTGATTGTGTGCTCTCTGCTAACGCCGATGTGATGAGTATCATGCACCACCGAGGGGGAGTTCTTCCCAGCACTTTCTGAAGATTTTTGCATTTATAATCTTCATACATTGATGAACAAGATTTCCAGTAGTATTTTTGTAGAATCATGCGTTTCAATACTTGGATATCCCTAAATTTCAGAGAGATTGCCCAAGAAAGCTTGATGGAAAGCTGCAATGCCAGGCATTTAATATTAAGCCCTGTGGGTCACATCATTTCTATCAACCCAGCTCAGCTGTTCAGTGCAGAAGTAGCTGTTGTCCAATGTGGGTTGCTGGGTGGGGCTGTTTTCTAAAGAAATATATTTACAAAAAAGGTGAGCTTCTTTCAGGCTATACATTATTGACCTCACCTCTCAGCTTCTCATTGTATGCATGAACCAGGAGCTGCAGGTCTTCTGCATTTAACTGGAGCGATGGAACCAAGTGGGGATGCTGGGATCACTGTTAACTTTGGTTAGCTGCATCAGAAGTCTTTCGGTATGCAGGTTAATGTGACAGCAAAGGCTCTGACCCTCAGCAGAAGAATGCTCCCTAACTGTGCTCACCAGAGCTGCTATTTTCATTTAAACAAGTATCGCCCAGAGAAGCATGCCATTTTTACAGCAATTTATACAAAACTCAGGGGAAAAAAGGTGAAAAATTTTCTGTATAGGGAAGTTAATTGTTGGATTATTTTCTTTCTTGTTCATGACATCTTCATTAAAATGTAATAATTTGACTTATTTGAAAACCAAAAAAAAAGTTTTAAAACTGTGCTGTTTAGTCAGACAAGGTAGATATAAACTATTGACTCTGAATATTTAGAGATAATTAAATAAAAGCAGAGTAAATTCAAATACTGTGTTAATATTAGGTGTCTCTGGACTTAATTTTATTTTATTACAATTTTGGTTTAAAGAATACCCTTATCTTTCTTTTTTAATGGTACCAGGGATGGAACTCAGAACCTTGCGCTTGCCAGGCAAGCACTTATTCCACTGAGCTATCTCCCCAGCCCCCCAAATTTTAGCATCTTTTTTTTTGATTAAAGAGTGCTCTTATTTAGTAGAAAACCTTGCAAATGCTAATCAAAACATTGAAGGGATGTTGCTAATCAAAACATTAAAAGAATTCTTACAAAGAGCAGTTTCTATTAAAGTAAGAGTTTGGTTGGAAAAGAAAACAAAGATGTTACATCTGAAGGAAAGAAAAGGCTATCATAAGTATAGTCCTGTTGCTTTTATTTTATTTATTTATTTATTTTTTGCGGGACCAGGGTTCAAACTCATGACCTTGCACTTGCCAGACAGGCACTTGTGCCACGGAGCTATCTCCCCAGCCCCCCTGTTGCTTTTCAGTGTGTAGAAAGCATAGACTTGGCCTCCGCTGTCCTAGATTCCTGGAATGACAAGTAAGAGAGAAGCCGTTGGAGGGCGGCCCGCCTTCAGTGATGATACGTGAAGATCGGGCATGGAAGTCTGTTTCACAGCATTAAGAATGTTCTGATTACCCTTTAATTCTCAGTAAAATTAAGTTCAATAAGTGCAAGCCATTTACTATATAGAATTAATTTTGAAATTGATTTCATTGAGTCGTGGACTGACCTCAAGCTAGTGAGATAGTCTTATAAGAAATGATAATTAGGAAGAGAGTAGAGGGAAAAAAAAAGGAACGTGCAAGTGAAGTCCTTTGCGTTTTATGATTTTGTAAGCTGAAGGTGCCTGCAATAAAACAAGACTGCTGGCTTTGGTAAAGGGGTAGTTGGAGGTGTATAGCTGTCAGTTATAGAAACTGGAGGAGAAATAGATACAGGAGAAACTAAATGAAAGATTGTGGGAGATTTCTGTTAATATTTCTTATTGAGAACTCTCAACGTTTAGGGGAAGATTAGTGCTACAGATATATTTGGAATCATCAGCCAATAGGTAGTAACCAACACCATGTGAAGAGATAAGATTCTCCAAGGAAAGTGTGTCAAGTGCGGAGGGAAGGTGTGGTAGCTCAGAGCCCTGCAGGATGCCAGAAAAAAAAGGTACTTGCCTTTTTCACCTCTTGGTTCTTTATGGCTATAAATAACTAGAAAAGCAGCAGTGGAAAGTCTTCACCGGCTTCAGTACCACATAAGATACTTCACATAAATCCTGTCAAAGAAAGGAGACCCTATTAAAATAGTATGCCCAAGAAGACATTCTTGGCCAATCCCAGGGACTGTGGAATGGGAAAGAAATCTCAGTCTTAGCCTCTGCCCTTGCTCCAGGAACCTGCTCAGAGAACCCGGTTTCTAATATAGTGGACTTAATATTGGCAAAAGCTTGATAAATCAGCAGCAGTCAACTAAAACAGAATGTACGTGACTACCTGCCCACTTCAGAGTCCTTTAAGAGAAGGGGCCAGTGTGCTTGAAATAGTTTCTTTTTATATCAGTCACCTCCGCACCTCCTTCTCAACACATCTCCTTCCTCAATTTGAGAGAGTGCCTTGCTGTTAATTACGAAATCATTATTTCTAAAGGATCGCTTTCTTTAGGACTGGGCTCCAAAAGCATGTGATATGCTTGAGTTGTGTTTTACTATGCGTAGTTTGGCTGGCAAAAGACCTGAGACCTCCAGAAACACACTGAAACCAAATTGTCTCAAATGAAAGCCCTCTGTAGGCCACTGTTACAGTTTATGTCTAGTTGTCCCCCCAAAGCCTCATGCAGTCATAAGGTGGGGACTTCTAGAGTTTGAGACTTGAGTTATGATTCACTGGGATTATGTGTTTTAGTACTGATGGGATTACGGGTCTGAATACTGCTGGGATTACTTGACTCTTGATCCACTGGGATTATGTGTTTTAGTACTGATGGGATTATCAGTCTGAGTATGGCTGGGATTATTGGTGTGGCCTAAGGTGGATAGGCTAAGGCAGAGAGCCTGAATGTAATATAGAAACAGAGAGACAGGCGTTGGCTGTTGCCTTCTGCGCCTTGTTTGGTCAGTGGCCTTTTTTGCAATTGTTGCTGTTCCACCACCATGAACTGGATGTTCTCTGCCCTGTTCCACTCAGCCTTGGGCCAGCTGAATATGGACTGAAACCTCCAGTAACTGTGAGCTGAATAAACCTTTCTTTCCTTCATTTTGAGTTTGTCCCAGCAATGACTAAAAAACAACTAAGACAGCCACTATCGTTCATGTCATGCTTTTAATTCTCGCACACAAGTGATTTCCTCAAAATGTTGCCTCTAACTCATCCTTACCTTCGAGCTTCGGATCTAGCTCTATTCAGTACTCCACAAGACACAGGCCCCAGAACGTCCTCCCGACCCCCAAGCCAACCACAACCAGAAGTCATAGAGGGAATATAGCAGACGAGGAGCAAATACATTGTACTGGTAAACAGTTTTAAGTGCAGAATATCCAAAGGTGTTTTAGCTGTACATAGATAGAAGGGAAATTTTATGTTCCAGGCACGGAAAGTTATTGTTTCCAGATCCATTGTATTCTTTTTTCTTTTTCTTTGCTTTTTGTACATGGTAATTCTTCCTCAGTTCCCTAGACAGAGCAGAGACATGAGAAATACCATCTGAACCATTAAGCCAGATTTTGTCCATCGAGTTAGGTAACCAAGTTTCCACCCTATTTCACCGTGTTTCAGTGTGTTTCCCTAGCAGATCACCCTGAAGTGGCAAAGGGGAAGAGCTTCCAGGAGACCAGGTCATTCCTGGCTAACTATTCTGTAATAGAGAAGTAAAAGGAGGGAATTTAAACTAAGAGAAGCAAGTTACTGCGGTCGGGGGGAAGCTAACAAGGCTACATTCTTTGATGCCAAAGGGCTGGTTTGCTTATGTAAACGTTGGAAGTGCTATCCTGTTGTTTATTCTGTGTCTATGCCAGAGGGTAGCACCACATCCAGAGGAGGCAGCAGATGTTGTCTTATAAGATGGCTCTCTGACAGAGAAGAAAAGCAATTCTCTCCCTGGTCAGCAGTTGGCTAAAAGCCTCTTAGGTGCCCTAGAAATCTCAGTTGCTGCCATGCTTACCTCAGGGTAGCCTGCCTCAGAATTGCTGGCAGTAGGGCTTCAGTAGCTCGATTCCCTTTCTGTATTAGGGAATTTCCTTAAGTAGAAAGGACAAACCTTGGAGCTGCGCACAGTGACTGGCATGTGAGGCATTTGCAGGGCCCGTAGGCAGTTGTGTCTCTCGCTGTTCACGGGAGTCTCAAGGCAGCAACATGTAAATAACCTGTATTCATCTTCTTAGCGTTTCTCATGCTTTTTGCCTTTTAATTCAAACTAAACATTAATATAAGAAGTTTTGATAATAACCTGTGAACTTCCTTTTTTTAAAAAAAGGTAGCGTAGTTCTCTTCCTATAGTGTAACCATAGCAACTGACAAAGACCAGAGAGAGAAAGCTTTCACACATGCTGTGCTAATTAATCCTGTCCTACAGTTTTCTTTCAGCTGGAGGATACAGTTTAATAAATTTTACATGAGTCAGGGTGTTTTGATGCATGAACTGTATAAATACATACCATTATCTTTACCAAAAATATTTGGAAAAAATGTAGTTGTATATCTATATCCCTTGGGGTTTTCCCCCCTTTGAGCCTTTGTTTTAATAATTTATTCCCTCCCTGAAATGTTTGAGGCTTATTTATCTTATTAACCGAAACAGCTCTAGGCTGAAAACCTTTTGTTCATCAACATACAGACAGACACTTTGCACAAAAAATGGCCTTAATTGGCTAACTATATAAATGTGAAATGATGCATTTTTGTGTTTTTTTTCTCAAGTGACACAGTAGACTATCGCAAAAGTGTAACAGCGTGGTGCACTCTGCGTGGCAGAAACTCTGTCATAATAGTTTAAAAAGTTAATAAAAACAGGTCTTCTCTGTTGTTTTCAGAAGTTATGTGGCCCTTCTAAATGAAAATAGAGTACTTTTTTACCTCAGTTTATGACATAAAAAAAAACAATACGGACCAGGCGCTTGACTGTTTTTATTCCAAACATATTTAACCAACCTAGCAAATTCATCTTTGATATGAAATCAAATGTAATTATTTTGACTCATACTATTTCTAAGATATCTTGAGGTCTTGTTTGCTCTTTACAATTGGAAGTGACGCAATTTTTTAAATATCTAGCTTGGTCACCTCAGCTGTCAAAGAAAGCCTTGTGGTTTTTCATAATCGTATCCCTGTGGCCTAGCTTTCTGACAGCAGGACTCCAAGAAAACCACGGAAATTCAGGCTGATTTTTTTTTTTTTTTTTCCATCCACTTGACTTGACAACAACATATGGAATGAGTCAGAACCTATTTCAGGCCTTGCGCTCAGCTCTTTGGTTTTGCACAGGAACAGTGTCAAATGAAGAAGTAGCCCTTGGATGAGACTGTTAGATGTGGCCACACTTTCCCATCCCTGTTTTCTCAGTTCTTGTTTATTTTTGCCTGAATTGAGGTAGGGTAAGACAGAGAAAAGCATTAAAAGATTATTATGGAAATCTGTTATTGAACATATTTTATTTATTTATTTATTTGTTGCGGGACCAGAATTCAAACTCATGACCTTGCACTTGCCCAGCAGGCACTTGTGCCACGGAGCTATCTCCCCAACCCCTAACATATTTTATTCATGTGAAGAACAATTGCATACCATCAGTGTTGGTATGTGTGTAGTCTATACATTTAATATGTTTATAAGTGCTAGTCAATTTATAACATGTTATCACATTATTATGAAACCTGCAGTGCTGGGCCAGGGATATAGCTCAGTGATACGGTGCCTGACTAGCAAGTTTGAGGTCATAAGTTTGATTCTTGGTAAAAATAAATAAATAAACAAATGAATAAAATGTAAGAAGAAGAAGAGGAAGAGGAAGAAGACGAAGACGAAGACAAAGAAGAAGCCGTGTTGTTGAAGAATTTGAGTGACTATTCTCACAGTTGAATTTAGTAAATTTTGGTCTCACCAGCTGTCCTTTTAATTTTACATTTTATTTGTAGTGCAGAAAATATGACACTGTATTTAATAAACAAGGGAAAGTCATGTTCCTAAATATTACATACAATTTTAAATAAAGCAGCAAGATGAGCATGGGATGGTAGCTTACTGTAAAAATGTTCTATGCACTTGCAGCATCATAAGAATCAATAGTGCTTTACTTGTTGTAAAGCACATCTTGCCCTCACTGGGGCAGGATGCGAGGAGGGAAAGGACGATTTTGCTCGTAGTTCTCAAGATCTGGGTCTGTGGGTGGTTGGTCCCCTGCTTGTAGACCTGAGGGTGTGGGCCTAGCGTCACATCTGGGACCACAGCACACCACAAAGCCATTCACTCCAGTTAAGCTTGAAAGGACAGAGCACAGACCTGTGTCACAGCACTGCCCCCTCTAAGGCATCCCCTAGGTTCCTCCCATGAGGGCCCACTTACCCAAGGGACCACCCCCTCCAAGTGGCACCACAAGCTTTCACACCCTCCAGGCCCAAATGACAGCACTTGTCATTCACAGACATCGTCAAGTAGGGATTCACATTTGCCCATTAAAAGCTGTGCATAGTTGTTTTGTGTGTGTGTGTGTGTGTGTGTGTGTGTGTGTGTGTGTGTGTGTGTATTATGGCCGGCTCAGCCCAACCTGGGGGTGGAGCTGGCGCAGCGTGTGGTGCCTGGGATCGAACCGTGGTCCCTGCAGTTGCCTAAGCTTTCCTTTTTTTTTTTTTTTTTTGCCTAAGCTTTCCTAAGCAGGCACTTTAGACTGCTGAGCCATCTTGCCGGCCCTAGATTTTAAAGAAGAATTATGTTGTGTAAAATTTAGAAGAAAACTTACCAAATTAAAAAATAAAAATAAAAATCATCCTATGTTCCAAAGGTAACAGCAGAAATCATTTCGTCTTCTTTATGCCTGAGTATTTATGATCATGAGGTCAAACTGCATCAGTTTTTCTCACTTAAAATATTTTTTATGCTTTTTAAAAATTCTTAGGGGACATAGTGAAACCACAAGAAACTCTGAGACAATTTTGAGAAAAGTGTCATATTCTCTTACATATTCGCAGTACCTATGAGAAAAACTAGAGGCACTGAGAAATCTCTGAGATTGGCAGTCTGTTTAACTTTATAAACCCATCTTTTTAATAAGGAACCCTTTCTGATAGCATGTTAAACTTTTTAACTCTCAGAACTAGAGTTTAGGTAACCTACTTTCAAAAATCCAGGATATTTCTCATTTTTTTCTATTGTACTAATGGTGAAATATTTGTTTACCCTGCTGGTATTTTATTAGATGTAGAATACCAGTGCTTTATTTGGAAATATAAATTATTTAACATAAGTGCTTCAATGGTGATTAGCATGTGTTCAAAACACAGTGACCACAACATGTTGTCTTCAACATTTGTGTTAACCTTGGCATTGCCTTAGTGACTCTGCAGTATCATCATGTTTAACCTTTTAAAACTGTGAACATCCTCATTTAAATCTCTGGTTCTGTTATTATATATTAAACCTCTCTATTTTTCTTGCAACCCACAGGTCTTGCAAGAGCAAAATCCGTCCCCAGCCACACGTACTCCAATGAAGTGGTTACCTTGTGGTACAGACCTCCCGACGTTCTCCTGGGCTCTACGGAATACTCCACCTGCCTTGACATGTGGTGAGCAACAGAAACTTTTACCTTAGCTAATCTGTGTGTGGTGGTTGGTCCCGGCGAGGCCTACCAAACATCTTCACAATGCGAGTGAAGATTAATGACACGCAAGCATTCCCTGTGTGTGGCAGTACGCATGGATTTTTAACAACATAAGGGGGAGAATTTCTTAATCAGAGATCCCTACATATGGTGTCTGAGAATGCTTCTCAATGGATAAGGATGGACACGTTTGTCTACCTGTCACAGTGATCTTCTCCCTTAGGGTTCTAATGTGTAGCTTTATTTTACAACAGTGAAGTGTTTATCTCCAAATAGCACTAGAGTTGGCAGTAACAGAGAGCGTGTTTAAAATTCACAAGGAAGCTCAGATAATGGGACTGAAAATTTGGATATAACTGTTAGGCCCCAAATTGGGTCACAGTATGCCCCCCAAAACTTTTATTTTTCCTGCATAATACACCTTTACATATCTCACTGGAGAGACAAGTGCCATTACATTTGCAGAGACATTTTCTTCTGAGCACAGAAGTAGAAGGACAACTTTTTGCTTCAAATGTAGAATAGTGAAAAGAAAAAAGAAAACTCTGTCGTCTTGTGTTATGAAGAAAAAATCATACTCTCAGACATATGGAATATAGGCTATTTCATTCTCTGGGATGAAGGATATTATCTGTAATACAGAGTAACTTACAATTAGGGCCTAAAAGTAAACAAAAGCTGTCAATATAAATAAAACATGCAGAGCAATTGAAGCACAAGTTCTACATTAAACGGAGTAAAGATTTAATAAGACAATGAAATAGCTAGCAGGACACAAAATTTAGAAAAAAACCCCTGAAAACTGTTATTACCAATACATTGTCTGTGTATATACTGTATGTGCTATTTATTTATTTATTTTATTTTATTTTATTTTATTTTGATCTTTTTTGAGGCAAGGTCTTGCTATTCAGTTCAACCTGGCTTCAAGTTCACTTTGTAGCTCAAGCTGTTCTCAAACTTGCAAGCAGGGCCACAGGACACCACAGAGCCGAGTGCAAGGGTTACAGGCATGTACCCCACACCTGGCTAAAATGTCCATTTTAGTAGAATCTCATTTTATGGAGTGGTTGAACAGAGTTCTTTAAAAAAAAAATCTATTCTATGGGTTCTAAAGATCCAGCAATATTTAACATATAATTATTATTAATGGTAAAATGATCCTTAAACTTTTAATTGAGTATAATTTAAATATAATAATTATATGAGGATAAGCCTATATTTAGTACTGAGGACAGGCTTTCTCGTGGCTGTCCAGCCTGTCCTTTTCTCATGGAGAGATACATTTTCTAAACTGATAGTTGTATTCTAAGTAAAAGAATCCACTTAGCTATTTCATTTCAGTAGTCATCTTCCCTGAATAATTATGCCCCATATCCTTTGGCCACTTGTCCCTCTTGTGTTTATGGTCCCAGTGAAACTTCAGCATGTGTTTATGTTATTGTTAGGAACTTCCTGTATTGCCTTCCTCCTGGTAATCTTGGCTGTTAGTAAATTAGGCCATGGTGAGGCCTGGCTTTTTCCCATATCTATTTGGTCCAACAGCTTTATGGTAAGATAAAAATTAAGCTCCTTGTAATGTAGGACAGAGAAGAGATTTTCTTAATTTCTGATCATGCAGTGATCCTAAGAATGGGATTTAAGGATCTATAAAGCCATTGAAAATATATGTAACATTTTATGTACACGTGGACATGTTTGTCTTTGTAAGATGTAAATTAGTAGCCTTCAGTAAATATGCAAAGGAATTTAGACCGCCAAACATCCTTAGATTGGTTCTCATAAATTTTGTAATACTTAGTTCTCTCATAAATTTTGCTTTATAAATAAATCCAGTACCACTTTAATAATACTCTAAAATGCTAAAAATAAAGACAGCTGTTTACCATTGAATGGCTGACCTGTGTTGTTGTTGTTAACTCACAACCTTGCCAGGCAGGTGCCTTGCCCCTGGCTGAGTTATATCCTTGGCCAAAAGGTAATCATTTTTTTTTCCATCACACTTCTTGGTTTTTTTTAAATGATTGTTTACAAAGCTAATTTTTTTCCTTCAAAATAGATTCCTGGGCAAAATAGATACAGTAAGTCCTTGACTGAATATTCGAGTTGCAAACTTTCGTAAGTGTTAACTTTTTAAGACCATTTTGTGAGTTTACAAATGAATCTGACCGAGGAACAATTTTCCCAGAATAGAAGCAGTTCCCAGGCTGTCCAGATAGCTCAGCGGACTAATGCGCCTGCTTAGGCAGAGTGCAGTGACTGGGGTTCAGTCCCCAGAGTGCTTCGCTGGCCCCACCCCCAGGATGCTCTGAGACAGAGATTGAGACTGGGCATGGTGGAACACACCTGTAATCCCAGTGCTTTGGAGGCTGAAAACAGGAGACTCACTTGGAGCCCAGTCTATGCAGCGAGACCCTGTAGAAGTCCTGCTTAGGCAAGCACAGGAGCCAGGGGTTCGATCCCTCGCCTGCCATGCTGGTCCCACCCTGAGAGGTCTGCTGAGAGGGCACATGAGACTGAACATGGTGGCACAGCACTTGGGAGGCTGAAAAACAGGGAGGATCCCTACGAGTCTGGTCTGTGTAGTGAGACTGTAGACCCTGTACTAAATACATTACAGGAAAAAAAAAAAAAAAGGAGTTCCCAAGCCGGGGGCTTACTGTGCTTGGGTGAGGAGCTTGGACATAACAAATATTTGCATTAGTGGTTGCAGTGGAAGAGAAGGTCGTAAATAAAGGCCAGGCCAACCTCAGGACCTAAGTTACTCACCTCCTCGCTTACTTCCTACTTTCTTTCTCCCTTTTTTAAGGAAACCCTAGGCGGTTGTTCCATGAGTTCAGTTAAGACTCTGCCAAGCGCAGCCTAGTTTGGAAGCGTTCATGCTTCGGAGCCAGTTTTGTCTCAGTGGCTTGACAGGTCAGTTAGGACTGTACGCGCGTCATCAGGAGAACCCGCTTTTCACACACCAGAGGCTGATTTTTCATGCACTTTTAAAAGGTGCTCTTTGATGTACGAAGCACTACCTCGCCTCTGACTCACTAATAGCTCTTTTTTTCTGATATATTGGAGTTCTTGACTCTTTTTTCAGTCATTTTAACTGTGTGTGTGTGTGTATGTGTGTGTGTGTGTGTTTGTGTGTGTATGTGTGTGTGTTTGTACGCACGCATGTGTTTGTGTTCCAGAAAGATGGCGGTGGCACTTTCTGCCAGTTCACTTTGAACAGAGACCTAAGGGAAGCCTAAGGAGTCTGTTATTTAAGAGGAAGGCAGGAAAGCAAACAGAGAACAGCAGACTGCAAATGCCCTTTTGTCTATATGACGATATTATTCCTTGCCAAAACCAATAGCAAATGTGTTAGGTCTGAGCAGCTACCCCTGCTAAATTTCTCTTTGCTTCTAAGCCCTAACATCTGAATTATGTCTGTGCCATGCCTGTCATTCTGAATTTGATTCCATTCCAAGCCATTTTCTAAAAGTTATTTTGTTATTATGCTATAAGTCAGATATAATATATGTGTCGTTCCAGTTAGAAATGCACAGGGCAGTGATTTTCGTATAACTAATGATATTGATGCTGGATAGGACATTCAGACACCTTGGAACAAGACTATAATCAAATCATGATTCAACTGTGCCAAAGAAAAGTGTGGATATTATAAACCCATGGACAATAGCAGGGAGGCAGGTGCCAGTAATTTTAGGCTATTTCTACAGTTCATTTACCAATGAAAGCAGTAGGGTACTAACTAAAAACTAATGATCCCTGTGCAGTGTTACATTTTCCAGTTTTCTGTTTAAATAGCCACAGGCAATGAAAATATTAATGAAGACACAGAGGCATTAACATCATCAGCAAGTGATGAAATCAGAGGCGGGCCATTGTTAGCGGCTCCTCTCGGTCCCCAGTGGTTTGGTTGTGTGTGGATACCCTGTGGGACTTGAAATCATAAAAGATTGTTTTTGGAAATCTTTGTCTCCCTCCATAAAGAAGGATCTAAGCGGAGCAATCATACTGAACATTGCCTCTTGTATGGCTCCTCTTATTTCTTGGATTTTATAACTCTTTGTAAGTCAGAGCATCAGAAATCATTGCTAAATTTCTGAACCCAGACAGTTCGCTGTATTCTGAAAAACAAAGAGAAGCTCAGATGTGAAAGCAGCTTCTGTTTTTTTGTGTTTTTTTTTTATGCATGTAGTCCGGGGTCTGTAGAGTCTCACTACACAGCTCAGACTCGTAGCCGTCCTCCTATTTGCAGCCTCCCAAGCGCCAAGACTATAGGCACTCACCATTACGCCCTGTCTCCATCCCTGTCTCAGCGCGCCCTAGGGCATGACTGGCTCAACAGGCTGGGGATTGAACCCCTGCCCCTGAGTCTGCCTAAGCAGGCACTTTAATCCACTGGGCTATCTGGCTGGCCCTTAAGCAGCTTCTCTGCACAGCTCTGCTCTTGCCAGGGAGTGCCACTGTAGCTGGGAAGTCGAGGTCATTGATCTGAATAAACTCCATATTCCTAATAGAAGCTTTTACATATGCTTAGAGCTACCTTGGTTTCCTAAACCCAAAGGTGCCTGGAGTTATTTTAAGGGATTATTTTTAAATGTCAGATGAAAGTTTTCTGTAGCTAATAAGCGATTATCTCAACATCCTGGTGCTTTTAGGTATCAAACACAGAGTCTCCTAACACTGTATGCAAAGAATGATAGCACGCCAGTCTCTTCCTTTCATCATCTTTTAAAGAGCTAATTAACATATTAACTACGCTTGTCAAAATGTGGAGCAAATCATTTATAAATAAGCCTGTCAAATGTAATGAGATTGCATATTAAATCACCCATTCCTCTATTACATCTCTGATTTAAGATTAAAATTAATTTATTTAACATTGTAACAGCTGGGTGGTTAGGAAAAAATTTCCATACTAGTCGTGATATATAGAGAAAAATCTATATCAGAATTGATTCTGCATATATCAGAAAAAAGATTGCCTATTTATTAAGGATTACAAAGCCATTTAGCATTGCTTTGTGTTAAATATGCTTAATCACCAAATATATTGCCAGGAAATTAAGTTTTGCCATCATCTTTAGTGATCTATGTTGAAGCAAAAAAATTTATTCAGTAAAATAATGAACTTTATTGTAGCCCCACTTTGAAAATAAAATTATCCTATGGCTTAATTTGCAGCTTGAATAACAATAATATTAGGTGCTTCTGTTGAATAAAGCCATATTCTAATCCTTGTCTTCGTTGCTTATGTATTATACCATAATGAAAGAAAACAAGTTGTAGAAAGACTGGGTAGGCTACTGTAGGACTCGAGGCTGGCAAGCACAGCCTGTACCCACATTTAGGGCCAACCTACTCGAAGCCCTCGCTCTTTACAACATGTTACTTCATATCTTAGGATGTAAGGAATCAGTCTTTATCTTAGGACTACAGTGACTATAAAACACAAATTCAGTTACGTCTGCTTTATAGTTCGAATTACACTCTGAATCCTGTTAACTCTGTAGCACATCTAGACAGTGGGTGGCTTTCACTCATACACAGTGGCTTGTGGATGGCTTTTCTATTCTAACACCAGACTTCTAATAAATCCTAAAAGGTGGTGTTTTATCCAAGGAGTTTTTTTGAGGGGGGAGATTTGGTTTTATTTATTTACTTAGTTTTTTAACATTTCCAAATTGCAGCTTTTAAAAATCTTTTGTTTTTCTATTTATTTGGTGCAGGGTCTCACTACACAGCTCAAACTCTTAGTGACGCTCCTGTTTCAACCTCCTCAGCACTGAGATGACAGGCATGCACCATCACAGTCTCAGTGGCTGGCTCAGCATGTCATGCCAGGATCAAACCCAGGTCCTTGTGCTTGCCAGGCAGGCACTTAGACTGCCAAGCTATCTCCCCCGTCCCCATTTACTTATTTTTTAAAAGAGATAGAAAATGAAAAAAAAAAAAGAAAGGAAAAAACAGAAACAGTCCAAAATTTCTCTAAACAATAAGGATTTCACAATGGTTACTGTATTACATAATGTTATCTTCAAAATTAGTTGTTCAAATTACCAGATATAAACAAGCAAACTTGGGGAAATAAAGGTAAGAAAAGTTAAAACAAGAAAAAAATTAAGCATTACCTGCTCCTTTCAGTAGACCAGCAGAAATTAGCAGTATAGTTATCCAAGCTGTCCTGCATATTTATGCTTATATGCATAAATATATCTTTTTCCTTTGCTGTAACATTGGGTTGGCAGCATTTTCCTGATACCAGCTTTAGCTAGCGTACGTATTGTCTAGCTTATCTCCATCACTTCTTTACGACTTCTGCTAAAATGGTAGACTCCATGTTTGAGAATCCAGAAAGAATGAGTCTGGGCTCATGAGCTACAGTAAGTCATCTTTCTATAAACACTGGTTGTACATTTTCTAATTTATCAGGTCGTAAGACCGAGGAGGACATGACTCAGCCATTGTAAATATTAAACGTGTGAGAACTCTTGAAGGCTGCCCAAATGATTTATGATTCAGTCCAGTCAGTGTGGCCATGACACTGCAGTGGGACCTAACAAAAGAACAGGTGTGGCGCGAAGGGCAGCTGGGAGTTTGAAAGCTGGTCTCTCGGTGGTAGTGGTGCTTGAGAGCCCACTGTCACCACCAGAGTCCCTTAATTTAGTGTAGGCGCATAGCTCATCCTCATATGATAACACCAGTGAGTTAATAAGATTTGTGTGTTGCACTTGTATAAAACAAGGGCTTAAAGTGGAACTTCACAAGGAATTATTGCTTTCCTGTGTTATGAGACAACACATGAAAGCAGTAATTTTCCAAAATAATACTAGTAGGAAGAAATATAAAGCATTTGATATTTTAATTCACACCTAAGGACTGTTGAGCACAAATGAAACCTTCTTGCAGGATGCTTATATGGCAGTACCTAGTAATGCATTCTTCCCTGAAGCACAGTCCCTGTCATGTTATTACGGTGTTCCAGAGTGGCTGGTGAAGGGCCTCAGTTCCTGCTTGCATTATGATGCTGACACAAGGCTCTTCTGTTTTCTTTTAATCAAAATTGTGGTGCAGTTATGGCTTTTACATCTCACGGTTTATTAATGTATGTGTTTGTGAGAGAAATAGTGGATTGGCATCAATTCATATATATGGTCTTTTAGTAATAAATTAGTTAAATGATAATATATAAAATAAGGCACTTTCCAAAATAGGGCAAATATTTTAAAAACAAAATTCCTCTTTTTTTTTCCAATGTTCCCAAGTAGGCTACACATGAAGTAGGGTTTTAAAAAAAGTTTTATAGTATGATTATTATCGCTATTTTTTGGTACTGGGATCAAACTCAAGACCTTGCACTTGCCGGGCAGGCACTATGCCACTGAGCTATATCACCATCCCAAAGTAGGGTTTTTATTTTTGTTTTATGTACTTAGTACAGATTCTACAGGATCTCACTACGCTGGTCTGACTCCTAGTCATCCTCCTGTTTTTAGCCTCCCAAGTTCTGGGATTACAGGCGTACCCCACCATGCCCAGTCTCTCTCTCTCTCTCAATTTGTCCCAGGGGTGGGGCCAGCAGGCATGCATGGGATTGAGCCCTGGTCCTTGTGTCTGTCTGCTTAAGGAGGTGCTTTAATCAGCCGATCTATCTGGCCTGCCTTAAGGTAGGTTTTTTTTTTTTTTTTTTAATGCTTTCTTTTTTCTTTTCTTGGGGCCAGGAGATAGCTCAGTAGAATAAACTCTTGCTTGACAAGTGCAGGGTCCAGAGTTCAATCCCCAATACCACACAAAAAAAAAAGAAAGAAGAAAGAAAAAAACACTGAGCAGAGTGCAAATTCTGCACCCACCATGTCTTTTTTCTTTTTCTTTTTCTTTTTTTTTTTAGTTTTGTAATATTATTAACCTTTTTTGTTTTTGACAATACAATTTGTTGAAGTCAGGACCTTTACACTGAGATATAGCCCCAGGCCATTCATTATTTAAAAGAAAATTCTTCTCATTTGTGTATTTTTGTACAGGGTCTCACTATACAGCTTGGACTCTAGTGATCCTCCTGTTTCCAGCCTCCCCAGCACTGGAATTACAGGTGTGCGCCCCCACACCCAGACTCTGTTGTCTGCTCTTTGCGCCACAGGGGTAGGGCCAGCATGGCATGCAGGAACAGGATCAAACCCTGGTCACTCTGCTTGCAAGACAAGTGCTTAGTTCGCTGAGCTATCTCACGAGCCCTGTTATTTTAAATTTTGGAGCAAATGGCTTACCTGCCCAGGCTGAATTTAACATGGTAGTCTTCTGGCTGCAGGTTCCTAGAGTGCTGAGACTGTAGGGTGTACCACCACGCTGATTAGCTCATGCTGAGATGCGCTGGACTTTTCAGTGTACTCAGCTGTCTTACTAGTTTCTAAAAAAAAAAGAAAGTTACATAGGAAATTCTTTAGGAAATGCAAAATTCTAAACAAACTGAGAATGATATCCTTGTTAACTTTAATATGTCAATCAACCAAGCTAAATATGTGGAGTGTCTCTTTGGATATAGCATCCAAGGGTGTTGAGTAGGCATAGAAAATGAAAGGGAGAAATGCTGCATTTGGGCTTCTGAAAAATTAGCATACCTTCTCTAGAATTAGAATTTTTGACTCAGAATACTATCTTCTTAGTATGTGTGTGTGTGCACACAGGCACACAGGCACATGCACACGTGCTTTTCGTTAGAGATGTATAGGCCAATGATGAAAGTGTAGAGAACACTGGCTGTGCGCTCTTCCCTATCGTATTTTAAGTTGCATACGTATTCCTGTGGAAATGTTTCCTCTGAACGTGTAATAGTGTTTTGCTGTGTAAAGAGGGGGCAGGCAGCGCTCTAGTAAAAAATATACTGCAATCCTGTATTACATTCCCCACCATTTTTTAGCTATGTGATCACTGTAATTGGCCAGATCCCTTTGCTTGCTTTACCTTCACTTTCGATAGCTGAGAGCTATGATGTTAAATCCTGTCACAGCATAGCCAGTAACAATTAGTAATGCTTGTTTCTCCCACTCCCAGCCTTCAATTTTGCAAGAGTTACTGGACTTTTAGCTTTGGGGTAAGAGTATCTACCTCATTCATCTCACAGTGCTCCTGTGGGAGGGAATTTATGGATGGGCCGTTTTAGTATCTCCTGAGTAGATTTCTGTTTGTTTTTTGTATTTAGTACAGGGTCTATAGGGTCTCGCTACATAGATTGGACTCATAGTGGTCCTCCTGCTTTTAGCCTCCCAAGTGCTGGGATTACAGGAGCACACCACCACACCCAGTCTCAATTGCCATCTCAGTGTGCCCCTGGGGGGGTGGGGCCCGCAAGGCACACCGGGGATCGAACCCGGCCCCTGTGCTCTGCCTAAGCAGGCGCTTCAATCTGCTGAGGTATTTGGCTGGCCCTTACTCCTAAGTAGATATATAGGTGTGGATTTGACATCCCTCAGCACCTTGTCCCTCTGTACCTTTGCCTTGTTCTGCCAGTGTGCAATCTATATTACATTTTGAAATATGAATGTGTCAGTATTTCTCATCTCTAACTCAAATAATGTTCACGATTATACATCTTGGTGTATAACCTTTTGCTTTCTCAAGACTTAAGTATGTATTTTTGTGAATTGTCTTTGATTTATCACTAATTATTTGTAGTTATAAAGTATATTTGTCAGTAAGTTTTGGAAAATATTTTACAAATGTTCTAATACATCCACTAGTCTCTCTGTCCAAGATGAATTTATTTTCCTTCTGGAATTTTGCTGAATGCAAATTCTATATGCACTGGATTCCATGTCATCCTCTAGTTTCCAAAGTAAAGATAGATTGAGAGGTCATTTTCAAATTTTTAGTTTTCAAAAGAAAGTATTTTTTCCGTTGCCACATTATTTTATAAAGTCTGGCTAAGAATATAACTAATCATCTTAGTGCATTCAAATATTAGTCTTTTTTTCTCCAAATTTTCCATGTACTGCTACATTTCTTTAGCACTTACAGTATAGCTGCTGAGAAGTCTGATTCCGTTTTAATCCTCTGTTGTTTTTATGCCA
>PVKN010009753.1:0-23390 GCA_004027915.1 Capromys pilorides
ACACCACAGAGTTATAGGATGTTACAGTACAGGTTCTCTTATGTCCTGAGTCCTCACTGACCTTGAAGGGCAAGGGCCAAAATATTGGCTATCCTTATAGCCCTTCTTTTTTTTTTTTTTTTTTTTAACATTCAGAATTTTTATTTAATTTTTCTAGCAGACAATTTACATACCTCCTTCATCCTTTCTTTAAGTTAGTGTGATAATTCCATAATAAACTACTTAAAGAGAAGCTTTGGTCAAGAATGGAATGAAATTGCAAAAACAAAACAAAAAACCACCGTTTTTTAAAAAACCAACACTTTCACAGTTACATTCAAACAAAAACACAATATTTGTGTGTGATGTGTTATAGTATTTCCTTGGGCAAGCTTTCTTCACCATCATGTGAAGGAACAGTAGGACCTTGCTCAGCTGCCACTTTCATGCTGGGTGGCAGGTCCGCTCAGCTTCACATTATTCGGAGACCTTGGATTGAGGACTCTGAGGTCTTGAAATCCCAAATTGTCATGGCTCCATCGATGCCAGTAGTGCAGAATTTGCAACTCTCTTGCTTGTCCACCTCATAAGTAGACACTTTAGTGATGCTCTTCTGGTGCAGCGTCTCCAAAGCTGTATTACAGTCCTCAGTGGTCACCCTCTTGTCCATGTTGTGGAAGCATTCCATGGCAGACATGTTGCGCTGGATACTCTATTTTGAAATGTCAAACTTGGACACGAGGGTCAAGCAGCCACGGTCATCATAGTTAAAGAGGATCGGACAACAGTCATGACCAGCAGCCACAATGCTATTCTCAGAGACAAATGAGACACTCAGGAGTGGCAGGAACTCAGTTTTCAGAGTGGAGACCTGCACACTTTTTGAGGCATCAGCAACAGACAAAGCGCTATCATGACTGACCCAAGCCAGGCGGCTCCCACTGGCAAAGAAGCTGACCCCATAGACCCAGCCACCACCTCTGACATCAGCTAGCCAAAAGGCATCTTGCTGCCCAGGCCGGCTTTTCACCCACTTCTTTAGTGTAGGCAGAAAACATTGTGTATTTGAAATCACAGGATCCTGCTGCCAGCAAAACATTGGGATGCCAGTGCAAGCTGAGGACCATAGAGCGAATTGGCTTTTTAATGTGCTTGCTCACCCACCAGTCATTTTCAGACTCAATGTAACAAACAGAAATGAGCCATGCTCCACTTCCCACAGCAAATGTGTTCTCTAGAGGAGACCACCTCCCAAAAGTGGCTGCATGGTTAATCCTCAAAATCACCAAGGTTGGCTTCCAAACATCATCTTTCTGGCTCCAGATGTAGGCATTGCGGTCCGCTCCGCAAGTTACGATGTGATTACTTTTGGGTGCCCAGTCAGTCCCTGTGATGTGTCCATTGTGCTCCTTGAGTTCATGAGCTTTCACCCACTGGCTTCCATTCTTATAGATGTGAACTTCATTATTATTGGGACTAAGGGCAATCTGGGTACAGTCCCTGTTCCAGGCATGGCAGGTGATTGGCTCTAGTAAAAACTGATGCAGGGACATATGTTTAGTGTTCTCAAAGAATAGAAACTGAGGTCTGGGCGGTCCAGAGGGGCTTGCAGCGGAGAATTTGCAGACTCTGGTCAGTTGACACGAGCAGGCTCCAGCGGGCACGGCCAAAGGACCGAGGCCGGGAGGGCTGTAACCTTTCTTTTTCTCTAATTTTTTGGTCTGTAAGCTTAAGTTGTTAACCCTCCAGAAGAGAAGCTTAGTGATTAAATTCTTTTTATTATGCCAGCCAGCCTAAATTCTAGTTAGATACCAGACAATAAAAAATACTGGAAAAGGCTATGATGTCCTTCATGGAATAAAAATATTATTTTGTATGATCTGCAAGTTTAGTGAGTATTTATTATCTAATGAGTATTTAGTTGTCCTCTAATACATATTTCTGTAAACTCACTTATTTATTAATTTTTTTTTTCCAGAACTGGGGATCAAACTCAGGACCTTGCACTTGCCAGGCAGGCACTTGTGCCCCCGAGCTATCTCCCTGGCACCCCAATATTTATTGATAACATTCCTATGTTCCAGACATTGGTGAGTTAGACAAGATCAGTGACAACATGGATTAAAATGTTTGTAAGAGCTCTGTTATATAGAGTCCTAGAGCACATGATCAGGATAATTTTGATGCATGACTCAGCTTTCACAGCTGTCAGCAACCAAACTTCCTTCCTTTCTATTTTCCATTTCTCCATTTTGTCCATAAAATTATTAAGAAATAGTCTCAGATTTCTTACTGAAGTTAAAAAAAAATGGATGTAGCATTTCTGTTACTTTCTTTCCCCAATAAGCTTTTCCAGAAAGGACATTAGATTACTCTACCATGTCAATGTCTTATTCTCTAGTAATCTATCCTGATGCTTAGTAATTACTTAAGTGTTTAAGAACGATTATAAGAAACACATTTTAGAATTTTGTCAGGAATCATTGATCATCTCACTGTAGCTTGGAAGATCTACCCTCTTTATACTTTTCTGCACTGCTTCTACCAGGATATTTCTCAAGGTCTGACAGTTGAATATGTGCTGGTCTCTGCTTTCTCATTCTGGGACTCAGACAATATCAGTTCTCAAAAATTATCCCAGTGATCCTTGTTCTCTTTACCAGCTTGATCTCCTCCTTAAACATGTTTTTTCTTCCTTTTTTCATTTAAGAATAACTCTTCCTTTCCTTCTACCAGTGTTCACGGACTGCCTGGTATAAGCAAGGCACTGTGCATAGCTCTGCATCATCCCCACTGATAAAGTAGGCAGAAATGTAAGAATCCAAGGTTTTCTGTTCTTTAGATTGCATTGCCTTTTTTGTAGGATGTTACCTGACTTATTTGGTTGTATCAGAAGGGTAAAATGGAACAAGAGGTTTACCCAGAGTTTATCTAGGCATTACAGGAAAGCTCTATACTTAAGATTACTGGTCATCCTTCACTATTGGAATATAGTCAGTGCCAAAGTTGAAGTTTAGTTATCTTCTAATACATATTTCTGTGGACCTCAGGCTGCCTTTAATACTGAGGAAAGGTGGTAAGTTGTAGTTTGTGACCTTGGCAAGATCTCCCTAGCCCTAGTAGTTCAACTTTCATCTACCTTATCAATATTGTGAAAATCAAGACATAAAATACCCATATGGATTGTGGAATACTCTACAATTGTGCTTATTAGTTCAATTTATTTATAATTCAGCGTGTATTTACTATGAGTACTCTTCTAGATGCTGGAAATATATAAATGAACATGTATGATCTAGCCCTCACCAGTTCCCCTAGTCAAGTGAAAAGATGAACAGGGAATCACAGTATGAAGTGCTAAGTGCAAAAGTAGCTGTACAGAGAAAGTAATCAACACTGGTAGAGGTAGTAGTGAGCTCTGTTGGGGAGCAGGGGGTATCTGGGATATGTCACAGGGTAAATAATTTTTAATTGAATCTTAAGGTTGAGTTGGCTATTGCCAGACTAGCTAAGAAGGATAGATTGTCTAGGCATAGGAAACAACAAGCACAGAGATGAAAGGTGAGAGGGGTGCTAGCATGTAGCACATTCTGCCACAATTTTGAGGAGAATAATAAGTTTAAGAAGGAATTTATACATGGTGGGAAGGGTGGTATCAGCCAGCTATAGGGAGCTCACACTGTATTCCAAAAGCTATTAAAGGATTTTAAGCAGAAACTATGGAATTTATATTTTCATTTTAGAGGAGCCATTTGACAGAGTAGAGGAGAATTTGCAGGGGAGAGTCTACCAATGGTTCTTGAACTCTTGAGGATAATGGACGCCACCTAGAATCTGATGAGAAGCTGTGTTCCTCTCATGCAAAATGCACTTCAGGTTTCTGGTGGCTCCTACAGAAGATCTGTAAACGTGGAGAAAATACGTGTTAGGAAGATATAAAGAGGTCGAGTATTCAGTAAATTGTGTAATGATAAGGAGGATGATACGCCCTAGTGACACTTCAGTTTCTGATTTGGGTAAACAGTTGAGTGTGGATCCAGAGTTGAGAGGAGTCTGGTAGAGATTTAGGAGACATCAGCATCTGTGTGAGAGTTGAATGTAACTGAAATTGCTCTGGGAAAGGCATTAAAGTGAGGGCATAGGAGAATTACTTACATTTAGAGTGTGAGGAAGATGAAGATTAAGGCCAGGAATCTAAAACGTATCAGACACATTTTACATCTTTTCTGCCTGCCGAGAACAGACAGAACCAAGAAAAGAGATCTTTGTCCTCATGGGTCCTCAGTCATTCGTCGCCTATGCCTCATGCAGCCCTTGTCCTGTCTCACACATAAGTGCTGTTCCTTAACATGAGCCTGCTCAGTTAGGTACGTTGTGGACTTCCCCTCTCTTGTCAGAGTTGGTGTTTCCAAGTAGAAGGCAGGCTCCTGGTGGTACAGGAACACTTAGTATGGATGTCCAACTCCTTGACTTGACTGTTCTTTCCATTCTCTGCAGCCCTCTCCAAATAGCGTCTTAGGAAGTAGGTTGAATTTCACTGACTGTGTGATCTTGAGCAAGTGACTTAAAATCCTTGACTTTCAGTTTTCATATTACATAGAAATAAGATTGTTTGAAAGAGTAGAGATAATCACATATATGTAACACATAGTGACACTGAACAAAGACTGTCTTGTGGAAGTGGGTTTTGACTCAGTTAAGGTAGGAAATCCACTTTGGAGGTAGTGAGCAACTCACAGTTCACAGGTGCTGAGTCAGTCTGCCTGACAGGGATTGTTATTCTGGGTCAGTGGATAATGTTGTATCACCTCCAAGGTTCCTACCAGTGGTGTGATTTCTCAGGTTCTAAAAACTGTTGGCTCTGGAGCCAGGTGTGGTGGCATACAACTGTAATTCCAGGACTCAGAAGGTGGAGGCAGGAGGATCACCACAAGCTTGAGGATAGCCTGGGTGACATAGTTCAAGCCCAGCCTGAATTTCAGAGCAAGACCCTGTTAAAAAAAAAAAAAAAAAAAAAAAATTAAACTTAAAAAATAAAAGCTGTTTGCTCAACATCAGAGCAAGTAATATACGTAGAAGAATAGGATTTCAACTGGTCTTTGGGGTTGAAGAGGAAAATCAGAAAGAAAAATATTGAAGGCAGTAAACACAAGTTGAGCAGAGCCATTCAAGGGAGCATGGGGATTGTGTGGCTGTTCTCTCCGAACGTATTCCCCAGTCTTTACTACATTCCCTGTGATGCCTTGAGCCCCACCCCACTCCAGGAGAGCTCCACTTGTGGCTGGTTGATGGGTGGTGGGCCCCAATCCTCAGGTGGAGGATGCAGTAAATTAGTAGTAACAGTAAACAAGTCACCCAGCCTGGGATGCCGCTGGCTGCTTGTAAGTAACTATTATAAACATCAAATGTCTGAGACTGTCAGACATGCAAGTGAGCTCTCTGAGTGCCTCTCACATGTACAATTAAAACAATAAAACATGGCAGAAACGTGGCTAGAGCAGGCTATAAATCAGCTGCTCTTCTCAGCTTCGAATGGCAGCTGAATAAAGATGAGTCCTGCAGAAGCTGGGTTGGCATATGGCCCTTCTGGGGGTAGAGGGCCTGCTTTGCCAGGCTGCACCTGCCAAGGCCAAATTCATCTCTCGGACAGCTCCTCTTCCCCACAGCTCCAGGGGCTGCAGGTTCTGGCCTGTTACAGCTGACCTCCCCATCTCTTGTCTTCAGATAGGGGACAAGACGGCGCAAGCTGGCTCATCACAAACCAGTGGACAAGTGCCCTGGAGTTCAGGAGGTGGCTAGGAGTCCCTACTGGCGGTAATGGAACTGCTCTCTACAATAATATTTCTCCCCCTCCCAAGGAATGGTCTCATCTGATTAGTTCATCTACTTAAGTTAAGCACCATGTATGTACCCAGTCCTATCCAGGCCCACAAAGAGAATGTATATTGCTGGAGAGCTCAAACTGAGATGAGAATACTGAGGTTCCCAAGGCAATGGCATGCTCCTAGAGAGCTGGTTAAAATGCAGATTCCTGGGCCCACCCCCAGAGATTCAGGGGGTCACAAATGAACCCGAGATTTTGTATTTTTACCTGCCTGTCCTCCCTTTGAGTAGCACAATCTACACTACAGGGGTTAATGTCAGCCTTGTGTTGGAACCGCTTATAAAACTCACATGTGCCTTCACTTCCCTAAAGGAGGTTTTATTTTGCCACTTTAAACCTTAGTCCTGGAGAAGCTATTTGCTTAAGCCATGGTAATATGGGTGTGCACAACACTTAATAGCTGTGATACCTACAGCAGTTTCGTACACTTCTCAGAGATTTTGTGTCCTGTTTATAATACGAAAAATATTAAGATAGCTAGAAGTACTATATTTATTAGCTAAAACCTAGAACATAAACCAGGCATGATGGTGCATACCTGCGATTCCAGCACTCAGGAGATAGAGACAGGAGAATTGCCATAAGTTCAAAGCCAGCTTGGGCTACATAGTGAGGTCAAGGTCAGCCTGAACTACTGAGACCTGGTTTCAAAAAAAAAAAGAACATAGAAGGAATTACATTAATTCCTGTTCTCCATTTTTGCATCATCATGTCATCATCGTCTTCTCATGGAACTTCATTCAGCATCTTTGACCCAGACTTCCAAATGTTTTATTTCCTGATAGCAAACCTAAAGAGGATAATAGAATCTGAGGACTAATTTGACTCTTGCTTAACTTTATGACCTTGGGCAATTCTGTATGGCAGAGCTAGTTTTCTCATCTGTAGAGAATAGTATTTTCTACACCATAGGCTTATGAAAGCACTTACGAAGTACAAGGTATCATGTAAATGTAAGGTGCTAGCAAGAACAGCAATTAGTAACAAAGATTGAAGATATGACTGAAACAGCATTTGACAAGGTTCCAGTCAGAGATGCAGATAACAAGAATTATCAGAGTTCAGAGAAAGTAATTGCTGGCTGAAACAGTCAAGGAAATGAGACAGGACTTGAGCCTCCAAGTCTAAGGAAGCTTTAGGTAGCTGTATGGAAGGCTGGTAGATGGGTGCAGGTAGGTATGAGTAGAAGAGAATGCTATGTGCATAACTGCCAGAGGTGAAAACAGAAAAGTTGGGTTCAAGGCTAAGTGAATGTGTTAGGGGGTAGCATCCACACAGGTTCAATTTAGAGAGTGAAAAACCACAACAATGTAGCATTAATACACTGGGGCCAGATCCAGTATGCTTGGATTTGTCCTTTAGACAGAGATGAGTCTTGAAAGTCCTAGAGGAGAGGACATTGCAGGAACTGACTCCTTCCATGTTAGAGAAGCTGGGGAGAGGACAAGATCACAAGACATGATAACTGCAGCAATAGCTAGCAGCTCTTAGCATTTATTAGCACTGTGTGCACAGCAACCCTGTGATGTTGACACTGGAAAACTGGAGGCAGAGCAGAGATGTCTAAAGAACCCCCTCCAACTCTTGGATAGAACCTAATTACATATCAGCCTCCCTATGCTCTTACTGAGTCTGCTGAGAACCTCTGCGCTGTTCAAAGGGCTGGGAATCTACCAGGTCAAAGGCAGTTCAGGCAAGTGTAATGGTTGATACATTGTGTCAACTTGAGAAGTTTTAAAGTTTAAGTAAGTGACTCAGTAGAGGGCCAGGGTCCTCACTTTGTAAACATCCTGTGCCTGTGTCAAAAGAGGACATGGAAATGATGTGAGTGCTACACCCACCCGAGGGCAGGTAGTTTGCTTGTACAATGTAAGGGAGGAAGAGAGGCTTTTTCCCCTCTTTTGCTCTTATTGTTTTTGCTGTCTTTTGCTGCCACGGGGCCCTATGCCATGCCACCCTGCCTTGGAACCGGCTGATTACAGGCTAAAACTTCCACAAACTGTGAACTAAATAAACCTTTCCTCCTTTAACTTGGGATGTAGATATTTTGTCCCAGCAATGCGAAAAAAATAACTAAGACAGCAAGTTATTCTTAATATTGTTCTTGCCTCTTGTTCATCCCATCCAAACCCCTGAGGGTCTCATCACACCTTCAGGGTCAGTGATTCTTTCCCACTGCTAAGTAGTACCAACCCCTGTAAAGTCACCCAGGTGGACAGTGCAGTGTGACTCCATCAGGAATTTTGGGCAACTTTAAAATTAAATCTCTCAGCTAGTGAGGTGGTTTCCATTTTTCTAGGTCTCTAAATATGCACGTATGCCATGTGCATGTGTGTGTGTATGTGTATTCTAAGGGAGGTAGATAAGACTAGTTGACATATTTTATTAAAAAGAATAAATTTGGTGCATTTATAAAAATAAGAGAAAGTGTGATGGGGTGGCAAAGAACTAGTCTTGTGATTTTTAACTGATTTACATATTTCGTGTATAAATATTTTTTCATCAAAAGTTCCAAATCAGGGATGGGTCCCACACACCACACAAAATATATTAGAGACATTTATATGGATAGCAGGAAAGGAGACAGAGGGCTGAAATTTTCCAGGCACCCAGTGATTGATGGGGGCTGAGGCTCCCCCTGACGCTTTATTGAGTTTCCGATGATTATCTCTCGCTGAGACATTTTTTACAGATGACGGTCGAGCTGTCACAATGGACCATGGGGGAAAAAAAACCAACAATAATAACACTTTAATCTTTTTACTGCACTGCTCCCTAGTATCTCAGATTCATCTTCCCTGACGTACGCAGTTCATTATTCTGCCCCTCCCTGGATGGGAAATAAAGGAAAATAAATATATATGTAGACATACTTACCCACATACATTCACACACAGAGAGTATATAAAAGAGACCACCTCAGAACCAGAGAGGGGTAGAATTTATTGTTCTTTTTCCAAGTGTTGAGGTTTATTAGTAGAGATGCTGGGTTGGCTTAGAATTGGCTATTAATTACAGCATTTTGTATTTGTTTTTTATTGCAAGTTTTTAACATCTTGAAGAGAAGGCAGAGGAGAGGTAGGCAGGTGCAGAGATGGGGAGCTCTAAGGGACTGAGCTGGACCAACCAAGTAGCCCGGCTGCTAAGAGGCAGAGAGAGTAAGTAGCTCCTTCCTCCCGCAACTGGCCTGTCCCAGAGGATCCCTGGAGCTAAAAGAGTACTGCTTTGGTTAGGATGAGGGACAGAAGTGAGGAAAGGAATGAGCTCAGGGTAAATGACAAACCGAAGAAGTCCAGATACCTCTGAGCATGTTACTACCTGCAAGCTAAGAGAGGTGGGAACCAGAAGCTATTCAGGCAGTTTGGGTAGCTGTAGACAACAGAATAACAGAGTTAAGAGTTTGTCCCAGATTTTAGTCTTAATAATGAAAAGGTGAAATGTGGGCTCTGGAAACTCTGCCTGGTTCTCTAATCAAAGATGGAGTCCTGGACCAAAGAGGATGTCACGCTGACTACCAGGGCTGTCCACAAGATCACCAGAGCTGACTTCTCCAAGTTCTTTGGCAGCCTTCCTGATCTTCTTTCCCTTCTCATGACAATGAGAGAAGATGGGTCCCTTCCCATGCTGTACTAGGATGAGCTTCTAGTCCATGGGTCAAGAGTTTGGTATCTGTGAGAACCACTGTGAAACAGGGGCTAGTTCTCTAGCCATAGGCCAGTCTAACCTGAAAGTGAGTGTCTTTGCTAAAAGGATGATGAGCTATAGGTGGTACAGTATCTGTCCTTCAAGGACCTATTTTCTTTTGAGGGAGGTAAGCTTCACTAAATAAGTATTTGTCAAGTACCTGCTGTACTCAAAATTATATATGCATAAGACAATTTGAGAACATACAAGACTATGTTAAGAAAAAGTATTGGTAAATTTGAAGTAAACTAGACATTTCTATTCTTTTTTTATGTATTTAGTACAGGGTCTACAGGGTCTCATTACACAGATCAAACTCATAGTGACTCTCCTGTTTTCAGCCTCGCAAGCATTGGGATTATAGGCACACGTCACCATGCCCAGTGTCAGCCCCTATCTCAGCACATCCCAGGGGTGGGGCTGGCATGGCATGCCAGGAATTGAACCCTGGTCCCTGCGCCTGCCTAAGCAGGCATTTTAGTCTGCTGAGCTATCTGGCTGGCCCCTAAACTACCCATTTCTAGAACACTAAGAGGGAAAGGGGATCATGAAGTAAAGCTGCATGAGTCACAAACTGTAAGTAAAATGTAAATAGATAAAAGAAAGACATTGACCAGGCATGGAAGCACACACCTGTAATCCTAGCACTTGGGAGGCTGAGGCAGGAGGATCAGTGTGAGTTCGAGACCAGCCTGAGCTATAAAAGTGAGCTCAAGGCCAGCCTGAACTGCATAGGCAGACCCTGTCTCGAAAAGAAAGAAAGACATAGGGACCATGGATGTAGCTCAATGGCACCAGTACCTGCCTGACAACCACAAGGTCCTGAGTTCAATTTCCTGTGTCCAAGAAACAAACAATAAAATACCAAATTTAAAAGAAAAAAGAGGGGGGGGCAACCTTTTTGAAGAAAAAGATTACAAACCCTTGGAGTTGGACAGATCAACTCAGTTATTGACTACTGGCATGGCTTTATGTTATGTAACCTCTCTAAGTCTCAGTTTCTTCACTTTTTAAATAGGAATAACAATATGGTGACCTAGTATGATTCTTGTGAAGAAAATATAACAAAGTTCCTGGAACTACTGTCACATAGTACATGTTCAGTAAATGGGAGCCATTAGAATTATATTTTTAGTTCTCTGAGCATCAGAGAAAGACTCTTAGTCTTGGGATTTTAGTCTTCAAGCATCACCTGCGACCTTTAACAGAGTATGGAATAGGCTGCCTGCCTTTCTACAAGGTTGGTACTAGAAGTGGTCCTAGCCAGAGTTAGGATGATGTCAAGAAGAGAAAAGGAATAATAATGAATTTATTACCATTTATTGAGTCCTTAACTATATGCAAGGAAATAGCCTTAGCACCTTACACATTTTTTAGCATAATAACCTTATTGAGATTTGATTCATGTTTTACATAATTCACCATGTGAAATATCCGATTTACTAGTTTATAGTATGTTTACAGAAGTTGTACATAATCAGTTGTAGTCTAGAACATTTCATCGTTTCATAAGGAAATCCTGTGTACATTATGATTTTCTATTTCCCTTTAACCCTCAGTCCCTAGCAACCCATATTTTACATCATTATAGATTTGCCTGATGTGGACATCCCATGTACATAGGCTCATACAACATATGATCATTTGTAACCGACTTGTTTCATTTAGCGTGAAGGTCTATCCATGTTGAAGGATATGTTAGCACTTCGGTCTTTTTTATGGCTGAATAATATTATGCTGTATGGAAATAGTAGGTTTTGTTCGTCCTTTCATTAGCTTAGACACAATGTAATGAATAATGCTTTTATGAATATTTGTGTACAGATTTTATGTAGACAGTGGTTTTTATTTTGCTGAGTATAATATTACTTGAGTAGAATTTGTAGGTCATATAAGTAAATGTTTAACCATTTGAGGACATGCCTAGCATGTTTTCCAAAGTATCTGTGTCATTTAACATTTTCATCAGCTATATATCAGAGTTAAGTTTCTGTTCATCTTCTCCAGCACTTTTTATTGTCTTCTTTATTATAGTTAGCCTAGTAGACATGAAAGTGGTATCTCATTGTGATTTGCATGTCCCTCAGGACCAGTGATGTTGAGTATCTTTTCATGTGCTTTTTGTCCATTTGTGTCTTATTTGGAGAAATCTCTTTTCTGACCCTTTGTGCATTACTGAATTAGTTTTGCTATGGAATCTTAAAAGGTAGGAGATGCTACCTCAGCTATGCAAATAAGGAAACAGAATCTCAGTCATGTTAAGTATTCTGACCAAAGTCGCAGAGTGAATTTTATCTCCCAGTCTAACTCTAACCCCATGCCCTTTCTAATATACAATGCTGCCCAGTAAGGATTCATGTAGTATCCCCAGGGTCCTTTATAAGGGCCTGACAAGTGGAAGAAAGTAGCAAGTTAGTTGTAGAAAGCCACCAGAGCCAGCTAGAAGAAGTCTATGAAAGTCTGCAGAGGAATGTGAATGTGTCTTGAGTTTCAGGATGGGAGAACACAAAATAATTTTAAAATTGTCACTTCATAGGCATAAATGTGTTTCTGTGACTCTTACCATACAGCATCATCTCAGATTTTCATAGCAACCAAGTTAATGTGCATTAATATTCCTATTTTACCAGTGAGAGGTTAGTACCAATGAGAAATATAACATGATTTTCAGGTATGGGAATTAGGATTAGGACCCAGGTCCCTCAGACTCATAGATTCTTTTCTTTCAGAGATACTCTATGGGAGAGTATTTTTATATTATTTGTAAAGTTATAATTCTTTTTTCTTTTAATGATACTGAGGAATAAATCTAGGTCATAGCACATGCTAGGCAAGCACTCTGTCACAGAGGTATGTCCTCAGTCCAGCTTTGAAGGTAGGGTTCATACTCTATCCTCATATCTCAGGCCATGGAATATACTTAATGTGATGGATGGATAAGGACTAGAGTAAATGGCATTAAAGGACTTAATTCCAACTGAGATTTGCGGGAGGGGAAATACAGTATGAATGAGGTATTGGTAAGGGTCTTACCTGAAGATCAGGACTTTGCTCTAACTTTCTAAACATGAGGTTTGGGGTAAGCATTCTGGTACCCAGGCATCCTTGGCCTCCCAGGAGTAGGACCACGCAGGGTGGGCTCACCCAACCTATCTATGTCTGTCTGTTCATGTAGGCCAGTTGTGCTGAACCTATGCCACCCATGCTGTGGCAGGCTGTTTGTATCATTAAAGCTCTAAAAGGCTACCATCATTGATTGAGGCCGGTGCTTCTCAGATTGCTCCGAGGAGCTCTGCAGAAGGCTTTTAGGCTTAGTAAACATACCTCTATAGGTGTTGGCTCAGGACTCTGAATGGCTGGAGTAGGATGAAGAAATGTATTTTGACCAGCTACCCAGATGATGCTGTCCCTACTAAAGGATATAGAACTAAGGATATAGAAAACTTTTTTTTTTTTTTTCCTTTTTAATGACAGCGTTTTGGTACAGGATCTCACTACGCAGCTGGGAATCAGTGATCCTCCAGTTTGCAGCCTCCCCAATCTGGGATTACAGGTGTGTGCCACCATGCCCAGTCTCTGGCCAGCTCAGCACACCGAGAGGCAGAGCCAGCACAGCATGTGGTATAGGAATAGCACCCCGGTCACTGCACTTGCCTAAGCAGGTGCTTAGGCCATTGAGCTATCTCACTGGCCCCTAGAAAAACTTTTTGACTTTAAAAACAGAGAGTTTAGGGTACTAATAATTTGATATATATAAACCATATATCTCAAATTAATAAAAGACGCCGGGCATGGTGGCACACGCCTGTAATCCCAGCACTTGGGAGGCTGAGACAGGAGGATCAGTGTGAGTTCGAGACCAGCCTGGGCTAGAAAAGTGAGCTCAAGGCCAGCTTGAACTGCATAGCGAGACCCTGTCTCAAAAAGACGAAAAATAAAAATTAAGGAAAGAGACCAGGCTTGAACTCAGTTCTCTGAGTTGTCGGTCTACTACTTTTACTGATCCCACGCTCCTTAGTTTTGTTTGGTTGGTTTTTTGAGACAGGATCTTGCTCTGTATTTCAGTCAGGCCTTGAACTCACTTTGTAGCCCAATCTGGCCTCAAACTTGTGGGAATCTTCCTGACTTGTCCTCCTGAGTGCCAGGATTACAAGCATATACCACCATGCCTGACTGCTTAGTTTATTTTAGGAAGTTGTTAATATATCTATAGCTTTTATTATCCTAAATCCAAATTCCTTTTGGAATCTTAGGTTAGAAGAGTGCAGGACTCCTTGAAGAGACCAGAATGGCTGGCTAGGAAAGGAGGCAGGGGCCTGGGCCTATCTTCCCTTGTGCTGGAGACAGGGTGGTAAATGCTTTTGTTGGGAAGGTGACGGTTCACTGACTGAGGACCAGCTGTAAGCATGGAGCCTCAGAAGACCACCTTGGTAGCCAGCTGCTGGGCAGGCTTGGATGAATCCCTTCAGCTTCTGTGGGTTTGCTTGTTTTGACTCAGTGTGGATCGGGTAGGTGGGGGGGTGTATTTGAGGGTGAGCTGCTCCACTTTCCTTACTCCATTTCACTTTTGACCCTTTTCTGGTTTGAGATGAGTATGAAGCCATTTTCTGGGGCAGGACACATAACACTGGGTGATACAGGGAAAACACTTAGTGTTTAGATCATGAAATAGACCCCACTAAACTGGGTTGGGTCTGAGCTCTACCAGTGATTATGTCATCCTTCTGAATTTCAGTGTCCTCTTCTATAAAATAGCATAAATTTACACCCCACCAGGCTATTCTGAAATAGAAAAGGAAATGATAGTGCTTTATAAGATTGTAATGCGCTATACAGTTCCAAAGATTGTTGTGTAGAATACCAGTTTGTGAACACACATGGGTTTGTGAAATAAAGAAGCCATCACATAAGAAAATGCTGAGGAACACCAAATGAAACAGATGGTTTTTACCCCAGTTCTACATTCTCCTTTCCTTTTTTTTTTTTTTTTTAAGCAGGGATTGAACTCAAAACTTGCTTTTATCAGGCAGGCACTTCTGCCACTGAGCTATATCCCCAGTCCCCTACATTCTCCTGTCTGAGAAGAAACGTATATTCAAGATTCTCCAATGAAAATTTTCCCTCCACACTGAGAATACACTTTTGAAAGCCCAAAGAAAGGGATATAGCTTGCACTCATCAAGAGGTACTGTATGCCAACCCCTTTATTCTTGTTATCCATTAATCCTTAACATATCCTGCGAAAGTGTTCCTGTTATCTCCATTTACAGATAAAGAAAACTGGCAGAGAGGTTAGGTGAACTGCAGAAGATTATACAGTCAGTGAGTTCAGAACTGGGATTCTAGCACAAGTGAACTGGCCCTCCTAGCTCACTCACTCAACAGCCCCACTCTGCTGCTTCCCCTATCTACTGATTGGGTGGTGATATTATTAGTGCTAAAAACGAAGATAATGTGTATTGTTTAGATATACAGATTGAATGTCACTTCCATAATGCTTGGGACCAGAAATATTTCTTTTTGTTTTTTTAGTGATTTTGGATTTTGGAGTGTTTGCATACATTTTCCTGATTGAGCTTCCCTAATCCAAAAACCTGACATCCAATTGCTTTAAAATCAGAAACTTTTAGAGTACCATGTTGGCACACAAAACATTTTGGATTTTAGAGCATTTTAGATTTCTAACGTTTGGAATAGGGACATTCATTAGACTTGTATTTGTTAATTCAACAAGTATTTACCAAACAATATTCATACCCAGACACTGTTGGAGCTCTGGGGTTCAACTGTAGAGAAGGTTGTCACACTGCCTTTCCTCGTGGGACTTTGATCTAGTAAGAAAAATACAAGCACCCTAGTAAATGATTGCAATAGAATGTAATGAACACTACAATAATGCTTCAGTTCACAAACATGTTTGCAGACAATTCACTTTGCACACGAAAGTATTTAACAAAATTTTTTCAAAGAATTTAAAATTCTTTCTGAAAATTCCTCCACATCAAGTGACAGACATTACCATGGCCATCTTCCCCACACAAACACAAATGCAATGGACTTCTTCAAAATCATAAAACAAATTAAGTTTGTAAACCAAGTATAATTGGCCCATGTGTAAGGCATTGGAGGAGTTCTGAGACACACTAATTACCTCAAATTTAAGAGGAACCACTGGAGGAAGTAACTTCTATTCAAGGATGAAAATCTAATTGGAGTCAGTCTACTGACCATTCAAGGAACACAAAAATATTTCAGGTAACATTATACAGGGTGGAGTCAAAGTATACAGTGAATGTTTAAGTTTTCCTTTTTATTTATTATATTATAGATTGCCATTAGTTCACCTCGAAATATTCCCTCTCATTTCAAATATACATATGCCATCGTTCTTGCCACTTTTCTGAAAGTAGTTCTAGAGGTCATTTTCATGAGTGTCTTTACAAAGTGTAATCAAAAATGTACTGAATGGCCAGCCAAATAGCTCAGCAGATTAAAGCACCTGCAAGCAGGGACTGGTGGTTCCATCCGTGGCCCTGCAGTGCCAGACCCACCCCTGTGGCACTCTGAGACTACAATTGAGACTGGGCATGGTGATGTGCACTTGTAATGCCAGCTCTTGGGAGGCTGTAAACAGGCGGATCACTATAAGCCTGATCTAGTAGTGAGATACAACACCCTGTAGACCCTTCCCTAAAATACAAAAAAAAAAAAAAAAAACAGTACTGAGTACCACTGCCAAATGTCATCCAATGGAAAGGCATGCCTGTAAAAACATTTTGATGTGTCCTCATCCACTTGTCACTGAATCTGGTATTACGAGGTTTCTGGCTTTTCCCCAAAGTCAAAATGACCATGAAAGGTAAACATTTTTAAGTGATTCAGTACATCACGGAAGCTACACTAGTGCAACTGAAGACACCAATGAAATAAGACTTCCAGAACTCCTCCAGAAAGTGGAGAATAATAGGATGTGTGTTCAAAGAAAAAGGGAATATTTTTAGGAGACTCTCCTAGTATTTTCGAAATCCCAGAGGCAGAGGCAAGAATGGGTATTAGGGAGGAGATAGTGAGAACTGAGACCTGACGGTGAGCAGTTCTTTTCATGGACATTCTTTATCGGTTGTATGGTGATGCTGGTACCCTGCTGACTTTTGAACCAAAATAGCTCCAGCTGTGTTCCTTGAGGTCATTTCTTTTGTATGGTAAGTGCCCTGTGTATAAGTCCATCGTGGCACTTGAGATACGTGTTATAATTAGTCTGCTCAGTAGTTGTCTGATTTTTTGCCTACTAGTTAACTTCTTAAAGTCAGGAATTATGTCATATTTTTTATTTTATCTCCACAAGCTGCCACCATACTTTGATGTTCATTAAGCTTAGTTTGTTGAATGAATAATGGGTTTTCATGGTAAAATGGATTGCATCTTTCTTGCTTTCTTGAGCCAACTGTCACTTTTCCTTAGATCCATCACTATATCCAGCAGTTAATGTTCTCTGTGGCAATTCAGACCCTTAGAGTCTTTTCAGGTACTGGGCTGTGAATTCCTTTTTCAGCTTTTCATTGGCCTTTTCTTTTTCCTCCCTGCCAGGCCAGGGCTTGTTTGTAAGTAATCATTCTGCTTGATTCTAAAGCGTCTTCCCCAATCCTATTTCCTTTTCTTTATTTGCAGTGAACTAGAAACAAGATCACCAGGTATGATTTGCTAGGATTATTTGTGACTAAGAGTTAGTTGTCTCAGATTGAGGGCCTAAAGATCTCTTAGAAAAAAGTGTGGATCCGTTGCACATGGGACTGTATGTTAGCTGCTCAGAGGCTTTCTTCCTACCTGTTCTTCTTGCCCCATAAAATGGCCATACCGCCCCCCAGGGGTTGGGCTAGGCAGTTAGCATCTGCGGTCCCTTGTGTGGAGAAGAGTCTATAATCCACCATAGTCTATAGACCATACAAAGTGTGGTCTGGTCCCCAGCTACAGGTTTCCCCAACCTCATTCTGGTCGAACTTTTAAAGTGCTTCCACACATGCTAGCATATCCAGTAGGGTGGTGGCTACAAACTTCAAGGCATTTTCTGATAAGGGGCTCTACAGAGAGTGTGCCTGCACCTTCGCCTGAGCAAGAAAAGGAATAGAAGCCTAGGCTGAAGCCAGAACATCCAGGCTCTTCTTCTTTATCTGAGCTTTGATTCCCCCATTTGCAAAATGATGAAAGAAAAAAGGAGGACTCAGTTTAAACTGGGGTTCTGAACCCAGGACCTCATGCACACTAGGCAAGTACCTTCCTTCTTAGCCACAGTTGAGCCTCCTCTGGCTTTCCATGTTATCTCATTTTACCTTTTTTTTTTAATCAAGAATCAAACTCAGGACCTAACTCTTGCCGTGCAAGCACGTTGCCACTGAGCTATATCCCATTATACTTCTAATGTGGCATGTATCTCAAACAGTACTTTCAACATCTATTTATTATTTGCCCCTCTCGTCCAATTAGGTCAGAGACCATAGCTGACTCATTTCCTGTCCCAAAGATTTATCCTGACACATATTTGTAGAACTAACCAGCCTCTGATTTGCCTCTTCTTGCCCAGCACAGGTGGCCACACACATAGCATAGCTGTGCTTTAATGTTTAGTAAGTAGGTATAGGTGGATGACTACGCGAATTGAAATGTCAAAAGAAAATAGATGAAATTGGCAGCTTACGCATTTGTTGCTAACTTAAAGGTTTATGTTGTGTCTCCCCCCAGTCCTGGTTACCCGAGAAGATGATTTCAATAACCGACTAAACAACCGTGCCAGCTTCAAAGGCTGCACAGCCCTGCACTACGCTGTCCTCGCTGATGACTACCGCACTGTCAAGGAGCTGCTTGATGGAGGTGAGAGCTGAGTGGAGGATGGGGCAGGTCAGGTTGGCAGGGCACAGAGGCCTCAGCAGGCTCTCCAGCCTAGAAATGCCAGGCTTCCTCAGCACACTGTTGGTCTCCATGAGCTCAGTGCGCTCTGAGAGTGAGTACACTTCCCCAGACTGACAGTGTGCACATGAGATTTGTTTTCTAGTGGGTGGTGCTTTGCAGATGGTGGACAGAATCTGCATGTGTATATGATACTCCTTGCCAGCCAGCCTGTCTTCAAAAGCTATGAGAGTTTTCTTGATTGTTGCTCTCCTCAAGTGTCCTCTCTTCCTCCCATGATTTGTAGAGCTTAGGTCACAAAGACGTCCTTCTTGATCCCACCCCAACCTGTATCAGTTAGGTCCTTCTGTTACTCTTCAGTTGGGACACCCTAGTCTTTTCCTATCATTGCACTCATCACAATCTGAGATTATTTGTGTTTGTTCAGTAGCCTTCTCCCTAACATAAGCCTCAACTCCCGCATAGCCAGAACCATTGCTGAACTTAAACATGTCCCTTAATGCTTATACTTAATAGTAAGTACTCAATAAATACTTGCTAAATGGTGTCCCTTTTAAAATTGTGGCTTTAATTGGAGGGACATTAAATGCCACTCAGACTCAGGTTCTGTCCAACTCTGGTAGAGTTACCTGCCAGACAACCTGCCATGCAACTGTAAAAGAAAGGACAACTCCTCCATGTGGTGATAGTGCCTGGGATGACTGATACTTTTAGGACAGGGACTCACTGCTCTCTGAAACAAAGGCTTAGAAAACGTCCCAAGCAGGATGCTTCTTACTCTGTCCTGTGGAAAGTTCTCCAGGGAGATTTTGTTTAAAACGATTTTTATGTATTTGGTACAGGGTTTCACTGTCTAGCTTGGACACAGTGATTCTCCTGTTTCAGCCTCCCCAGTACTGGGATTACAGGCATGCCCCACTGTTCCAGGTCTTGGTGGCCAGTTAGGCGCACCTGGAGCAGGGCTGATATGGCATGTGTTGCTGGGGATTGAACCTGGGTCCTTGCACTTGCCTGGGCAGGCTCTTAGACAGCTGAGCTAGCTCTGCAGCCCCTCCAGTGAGCTATTTTAGCGAAGAATTAGAGTGGAAACTATGGGGTTTCTCTCTGCCCTACCTTAAAATCAATCAGCACCCAAGCCATTGTCTTGTGCTTTATATCCCCACTTCCCCTAGCCCCTAAACAGAGTTTTCTTTAGAAGGACCTCCTTGAGCTCACCTTCCAGATCGAACACCTTTCAAATGAAGAGAAAAACTTTTTATGAAGCTCACCGCACCCTCACCCCAGGCCAGTATTAGCCCCTTGAGACATTCCAGTGACATGGTTCTTCCCTGATGGATTGGAACAGCTGCCCTAAGCCCCCAGCTTTCAATTTCTCCTACCTGCCTTTTTAGCCAGCTTCCATTTTGTCCCCTGCTTTAGCCTCCCAGAGTCAAGGGCTAAAACCATTAACTCAGTATTTCTCCCTCCCAGACCTGAACAAGTTGCCCTCACTTAGGGCCTGCAGGCATGCAAACTTCCAAACTTCCTAGCTCTTTCCCCTTCTTGTCTCCTGCATATATGACTAGCCAACCAAGAGGCAGAATGCTGCTTTCTTGCCCTAGGGGCTATTGCCAAAGTCTTTTGACCTAGGCTGACCTTCTCCAGAAGTTTGTCTTCCTGCCCATCAGCTTTCTTAGCCTGCACTTGCCACCAGCTTTGTTGTAGCAGTATGAAAGAAGGTTCTCTTTGTAGATCCAAGGTGAGCCTGGACATACATATATCCCAGCCTGGGCTTTCAGGATCCACACAGAACCCTTCTGAAAATTGCTTAATTTATAAGGATTTAGGTTTCTTGAGTCTTAGAAGATTAGAGCTAGTGGAGTTAGCTGCTCTTGTTCTCTGACGTGAAGTCCCCATTTAATCTGGGAAGCTCAAGAATAATTATCAGGCTGAAAATGCAGACGCACTGCAGCCCAGTAGGCAGCATCATGGAGAAATAGCAAAGATACCTCAGGATTCAGAGTCAGGCCAACCAGGATCCAAATTCCAGTGCTGTAGCCCGTTAACTGGGCTGCCTAGGACATGTTAACCTAACTGTAGACTTCAGTTTCCTTCTGTGTAAAGTGATAACTATTTCATAAGGACAATGTAAGGTTAATAACCTTACATTAATAATAACATCTATAAAACCCCCGACAGGCATATTATAGACCCCTTCCTCCACAGGTAGTTATCATTATGACTTAAATACAGAAATTAGACTCTCATTCTGGAAGCTGTACTCCCATTCTTCTTAACTTTGACTTTGCCTACACTGTTGCCACTCTGCCTAGAGCACTATTGTATCCCCTCTCCTCTCTAATCCTTAGGCTACTGACTGGTGGCAAAGCTGTAGCATGCCTGTGGGAGCAGACTCATTGTATCATTGAAAGCTCTAAGAGGTTCATCATCATTGCCTTGGACTCCTGGGAAGACCCTTGGGAAGCCTGGTCTACTCTGATGCTTCCTCCTCCAGGGCTCTGCACAGACCGCTCAAGATTTCTTTCTTTATCTTCAGGTAGCCCTGTAACACAATGAAAAGGGCACATGCTTTGGAGTTAGACAGACCTAGCTGTAAATCACACTGCTGTTATGTGACTCTGCCATCTCTGAGACAATAGACCTCAGGGCATCCTACCATAAGTCCAATCAGGCAAAATACCCCTGACCCCTGACCCTGAGAGATGCTCAGACCGCCAGAAGATATAGGTGTAAAAACAGTGCGTGATGCTAGAGTAGGTACTCTGGCAGGGAGTTGACAGGGGACCCTCTGGGGACACAGAGAAGTCTTCTGCCTGGTGAACAAATACTTGGAATCAATTATAGAGTTTAATCAGTTATAAAGGAAGAAGTGCTTGGGTCTCATCAGGAAGGATAATGGGAATTTCCTAGATGGAGTGGTTTGAAAGAGTTTTAAGTTAACTGGTGCTAATCTTCTACCACCCTCCACAGAAAAACAGATATATAGTCTTGTGCCTTTCCATCTGTGAAGGTGCTACAGCCACACCCAACTGCTACAGGAAAGGGCAGGAGAGAGGGAGGAAGGGCAACATGACTAGAAAGAGAAGAGTAATCAAGAAAAGGGGCCAGAGCCTTCTACCTCAGGTCCTTGGAGCTGACTCGTGCCAGTATTTCCAGGACTCTTAAGATGCATCAGCAGCCATTTCCTCTCAGGAATGTGAGCTCACTGGGAGTCCTCTTTCCTGAAACGTATCACTAATCACAGTAGCCTTTTTTGACTAGAGTTCCTTCACAAAATTGAGCCCTAATGCCCCAAGGAATCCATTACACACAAGGAATTAACCTCTCTCCCAGGTATATGAAATACTAAGTGTATGTCACTTGGGAGAATCAAGAAAAGCATTACTTCTAATTTTCCAAATGTGGCTTAGCAGAGCCCAGATTGAGAAAACTGCAAGAGCATGAGCTTTGACATCAGGACCTGAATGCCAGCTCTGCTGCTTCACTTTGGGCAAGGGACTAACCACTCTGAGGTTCTTTTTTCTTATCTGGAAATGGGATGATGCCACCTACCTTTTGAGATTTTATAAGGATTAAGACATGGGGATAGAGTAGGCACTGCTAAAACTCCAGAACAATCACTTTGTACTTGTTTTGTTTTGTTAAAAAAAAAATCCTAACCATCCTTTTTCAACTGCTTTTAGGGTTTCTCTGGTTTCTCCTTCACCTAATTTTTTCCCGTTGCTGCCCTGATCCCCTGCTGTAGTGTATGTCCGATATCCTCATCTTGGTGCCCTTTTCGTTGCTTTGTCTCTTTTTTAAGATTTTGTTTCTCAGGTGGTAGAATTCTTCCTGCCAGTCAGTCCCCAGTTATCTGGTCCCTCCTCTTCCAGGTCTTGCCTCTCCCTGGGGCTTGAGCTCATCCCACCTACTAGACCATGGCAAATTGAAAGCAAAGTCTGTTTCCTTTTTTGTCTCTGTCTTCTTTGCTCCACCACACATTAGTGAGGACATGTCCAGATATACTGCTAAATTTCCAAAGCCACTTTACATCGTCTCTTTTTTTTTTTTTTTTTTAACTTTATTTATTTTATTGATGCAGGAAGAAAAAACTGATCTGGGGTGGATGACCTCCAATAGAGAACCTCCAAATGATATAGGGAAAACTGATCTCCCAACCTGAAAAGTACCTGGGACGAGTTCTGTAAAACTGAAGAATGAATTTTAGGAACAAATGGAGGTTATGAGCAGAATAGATTAAGGGAAAGAAAGCTCCTGTCCGAGAGAGACAGGAGGGGGGGCCCGAGTGGATGTCCCCCTACATCTTCTCTTGAATATATATTTTTGCTTCCTAGCCCTCCCACGCTTGCTGTCCTTCTATATCTGCTCAGAGATTCCCATACAAGCCACCTTTCCCTCCTAGCTGTCCTTCTCTCACAGTCCAGCCACTTCCTGTCCCCGCATCAGTGCTCCTGTCTGAGAAGCACTCAAGCTTTGTGAAACCTAATACTGTTTTCCCGGTGGCCTCCCTCAATGTTTTTCTTCTGTTTTCTTATCTCTTCCTTCTCCCCTCTGCAAGGCTGGGCTATGTTCAGTCACCATCCACTAAGTCCTTAAATTCCCCACTGGCCCACCTGAGGCAAAGAGCCTTTCCAGTAAACATCCTTCCTTACACAGCCTGCTGGCTTATTATTAGGACCTAAAACTTGGAGTTCCATTTCTTGTTCCACTTCACCGTCTGCCCATCTGTCTGTAATGCCAGTTGTTGCATAGTCAGCTCTCTTTGCCTCAGGCTACCCTCCTTGAAAGCCCAGTCTGGTTCTCATTAGCAATGCAGAGCACAGGCCAACGGCTGAAGATTCTACCTCTGTCCCCAAGGAATCCTTCTCCTTTGAGCAAATTCTTTCTCTGGTATAAATGGAGAAGTTAGGGTGGCTGATTTCAAGAACCCTTCTAGCCCAAC